>JAGFZM010001162.1:139240-151882 GCA_017657215.1 Limnothrissa miodon
CCATGTGCTGGAGTCACTGTGGTCCGCTGTCAAGGTGCCCCTTCATCCTTTGTCAAGAAAAAAAAAAACACCTGCCGTTGCAGTTCAACTCACTCATCAAATTCTAGGCCAGGTGTGTCAGCGCTGAGTGATTCTTCGTAATCCAGGTAAGGATGGGTGTGCAGGTGGAAAACACACAAACACGAATGCTAGTTGCGAACACTGACAACAGTGACAGGCTTGCTGAACGCGCATTGCTGACTGCGCCCAACTCGGTTGCATCATGTTTTGTCTCCTCTCCAAAACCTGTTAAGGACACAATAAGAGATGACGTGTCCGCTGACACAGAGAAAAAAAAAGCCTCCTCTGGATGTGACAGGCCTTCGTAGCTTGAATAATTAAAAGTGTATCACGGCAGAGGGAAGCTGAAGACCCTTTCCATGTCACCCTAATTTTCTCAACCAGCTCCACATTTCTCTGCCTCCAATTACCATTTTTGATGAGGGTTTTAGGGCTGTATAATTCATGATCAAACCCAAGGACCACGGAGCAGTTTAGAGAGACGTGGCTTTTAAAGTTTCCAGCTCACCCTGTTTGTCTCACAAAAATGACTGAGCTGAATTCCCAGAAGGAACTTGTGAGGAGAACTCTGCATTAAGACAAAAGGAAAAGCTAAAAAAAAATCGTCATGCAAACGTCTCCGCGGAGAGACCAAGCAATGCTACCATACTCCACTCCTGAGGTGTCGACTCGAGATGTTTTAATATTCATGGCATTCTGTTGAACCATACAAAATTAAATGGAATTCCGTAAACAACCCTTAATTAAACCGGCACAGAAGACAGAGCAGCGTGAGACTTTGTCAGGGAGAGAAACCTTGTGGAAGAAACTTATGTGTTGCTCCCGAACCCTTCCTCCAATGTCAGAGTGTGTGTCTCTCTTTCTCTCTTTTCTCAGTCTCTCTCTCTCTCCCCCTCTCTCTCGAGCACGCGCACGCTGTCCCATGTCCCAGTTGAGCTCATTACCATTCTATGGCAGCACATCAGAGCACGCCGAGAAACTGGGATGAGAGGCGAGGCGCAGAGCAAGAGGCGGGCCTGCTATGTATCCTAATCAGAGGAATTACCATAGACAGCGGGTGTAAACGTGCCGCAACGACTCTCCTGCCTAACTTTGTGTGTGTGTGTGTGTGTGTGTGTGTGGGGGGGTGGGGGGGGGGGGGTTATAGGAGTACACTGCTGGTGTGAAGGGTTCCAAGGAATAGGGAATATAAGACTCTAAGGAAATCTAAGGAAATGAAAAAAGATTTCTTGACATGGTGAAATCCCTTACGGGTCTGGTAGTACTTCAATGGAACGCAAGCTCAAGGGTTTAATTATAAATCTATATGTTCTCCAGATTAATTTAAAAGACAATGGTACCCAGGCAATATAATAGGCAATACACTGTATTATGGGATGTAATGACAACGATGATTATTGTCTGGAAAGTCGATTTCACAGAGAAAAATCTTATCACTAAAATCCCACAAATGGGGAAAAAACTGGGAAATTAGTTCATGAGCCATCAGTTAGTAATGCACCAGTTTCATTGAAAATAAATGACATAGAGCGCACATTAAAACTGAAACAGCACTCTAGTGCCTGACGAAAAAAGTGCAGTAGAGCCTCAAAAAAAGAAGCAAGAGTGAAAGATCTCTGCTCTTGCCCAAACACACTATTTAGCTGCCTTACACACTCACATCCATGCGGCACCAGAGAGCGAGCTTAGCAAGGAGGCGAACAAAATACATTTGGCAAAGTAGGCACATTCGAATAAAATAAAGATGTGGGCACAGTTCCCTTGGTGCAACAAAAAGTAGACATGAAAACCTATCACACAAATGCAAGAGACCAGTGACAGCAAGAAGAACAACAAAAAACTTGGGTGAAGAATGACTTACCTAAATCACAAAGTTATCCACTAATGTTCCAGATGAAGCTCTCTCAGTATTAAGGACAACTTTACGACACCCTCAGAAATACGCTGTGCTCTCTTTAAGGCCTAAGAGTTTGGATCCAGTGATAGATCGCTGGTTTGTTTATTTCTCCTTTATTCATTCATCACGCACTTCCTGTTCTGGCACAGCGGATGAGCACCCCCTTCCCCACCCTCTACACACACACACACACACACACACACACACACACACACAACCCCACAAAAATCCTTAGGAGCTTCTTAGGAATAATTCATCAGTGAACAGACTCTTCAAGTGACAACTAGTCATTTAAACCCAGCAGAAATAATTTACCAATGCTACGTGGCTATGTGGGTAGGCTGGGAACAAGTATACTACCAGGGCCTCGCTCTTACTTTGTGACTTTGGCTATCTGTGCGTGTCAGCTGAGTTCTCTCAGACAATAGGTCCTAAGCCCACTGCATACTGGGCTCATGCATTTTGGATGCCTGGGGCCATACACACACACACAGAGAGATCCTCAGATATTGTTGAAGATGTCTTTCGCCAAAGAGGTGTCGGATGGCAGGTCGATCATAAAGCTCTTGTCTTCTTCTTTTTTTCATTAGTGGTGAGGGGGGGATTAAAGCCAATCAGCTCTGTGCCTCTGAACCTGCCAAGCTTCTGGTTGACATCCACAGAGAGGTTGTGAAAAGAGAAGGTGTCTGTCACATCCCGTGTCAGGGCCCAAAAAAGAAGAAGAAGAAGAAAAAAAAAAACACATGACCTACAATGTGAAACGGATGACGAAATGAGGCCCAATCAGGAGGCTAGTAAAGATTTTCAAAAGGGAATATCAACATGAGAAATATATTTTAGCACCAGCTTGCAGGAACATACAGCAAACTCAATAACCTCATTAAAAACGGCAAGCATAATAAACCGAATTTGCTCATAATTACTGAACATGCACAACTTTTAATTCTTTTGAGACTAGATCCTCTACAAAACAAATGAGCCTCCACTTTATCTTGCTTTTCTGATCATGGAAGGTCAGAGCGAGCGACTTTGCACGCCAACTGCCTGCCAACAATATTGGAGTGAGCAAAAATGAGAGTAATTAACACTGCTGAATTATACTTCTCTGCTTTCCTCATGCAGGGTGCCACAAGGGCACATTCCATTACTTATCTGCAGAAATGTATTGGCGTTTCTTTTTTATCAGACTATGAAAAACGCCTTATGCAGGCAGTGCATTGTGCAAGATCATAAGAGTGCCTCTATAAACGATTCTTGATATTGGCCTTATTTGATTGATGATGGTTTGATTGATGACATGATTTTACAATGTTTTTGCTTTTCTTCAAAGTTTGTAAAATCTTCACACTTTGCCATTGTTGTAAAAAGTAGCATTGCCTGGTTGTGCCAATCAGAGTTGCTGTGCATGGATACCAACCATACCAACCATTTAATGTCACTTTTTATACCCAGAAAACATTGAGAGATGAAAGCAATGGCCGCTTACAAGCTCTGCAAATGGAGATATTTTCTGTAAGTTTAAATACAAAACACAGTATTTTGAGTGTTAGACACAGGTCATACCCGTGTCAGTCTTTTAAGGCCAACATGTAATAGTCATTGATACATTTATTCAATTTACAACATTCATTTATTTCAGAGAGAGTGCATTCGTGCAGTTTCAACATTGCATAAAGTACAGATGTGGTTCTTGTGCCTGCGATTAGTTCAATTATGCACACTTGAATTTCAACCTTGAGCAGCCTCAAGTTAAATCTTGTTATACTAGCCTGCAAACTCTAGCATGGCATAATAAGCTCAACGTTACAGCTACTAGTTTACAACCATAGGGCTCCATAAGGTCTCTGATTGTCTATATGCAGAAATAAATATGTGCAACTGCACCCAGAAAATGTATATGAACATATTTAATGTTACAGCAAATGTTTGCCGATGAATAAAAGATGCTCCCATTTGAAGCACTGGATGTATAGCCTACACGGGTACATGAGGCATGTGGGGAAAGCTAACTACACAAGCTGCATTGTGTGGTTCTTCTAGTGGGAAAGGCAGGCTCTACTTAGCAATTTGTTCACAAACTTAAAAATATGACCAACAGGGCGCTTCACAAATATCTGTTATCATTGTTTCTTCACAATCTGTTTCTGAGTATTTTTGAATGCTGACCTGAAAACTAAAAGGACAGACTGACTTTTTAATGAAGCATGCCACTGTGCAGCAAATGGGTATTAAACTAGTATTGTGTAAATATGGATGGGTCTTTGGATGCCATTGACCTGTAGTGGTGGACTGTGTGACTGTGTCTCCGCTGACAAAGTCAGAGTCTCTTTTCCCACCCCATAGACTCTACGCCCCCTTCACAGCAGACACACTGTGTTACCTCAAAATAGCATATCTGCCTGAAGGGCCTGGGTTCATTACTGAGAACCTCTTCTTGAGGGAGAGGCAGAGAGGGAGAGGGAGAGAGTATGTGTGTGTGTGAGAGAGAGAGGGAGAGAGACTTTTATGGAATACCTTTTTAGGGCTCCATGGTCCTACAAACAACAGTGCACCTTACCAAAAGTAGGTTACTCATAGGTTCCTCTCACACCCTTACACACAAAAAATGTGGAATAAAATATTTTCAAGTTTGAGGAGGAGTTACCATGTACACAGCTCAGCTGTACTACAGCTGAAACTTATTTGGGGCTTGGAGTCAAACAACCCACTAGAGATCTTAGAATAACACTGAGTATAAATCAATATGGTGCAAATCTGAAGTCAGCAACATTCAAGTCCAAGTGTCAGCCATACTCTTATTAATGAAAGTATTTATAATTACAAGTGTGTATTTGCCACTTTAAATCCAGCAAAACCCTACCCCGTTTCTGTCAAAACAATCTATCTTGGCAAAGAGTGCTCTTTTTACAGATAGCTAAAACGGCTATCAGATCATGTCACAACAAAAGCAGAGACAACCTCTCGCAAGAATAGACAGAGTGGCCCAGACTGCTGTCTCAGAGCCTTGCTGTAACCACAGCTTACTGTAGCAAGGTGTCTCCAAACCTCAAGCCCTGCATGAAAACCTGGAACGCTGCCCAGGAGCGGCTATAGTGCATTAATTGGACACTTACCCTGATCCGTAGAGAGCACAGAAAGGCTTTTGCAGACAATTAATTGACCAGACTGTGTTCAAAATAATCTATACATGATCTAAAACACTGAGATTGTTTCAAGGAAAAGCTATAAGAAAGGCTTTCATACTTCTTCATTAAGGGTGATCATCTGTGTGCACTGAGCCAATGACAATAAAAATGGGGAAGATATTATGAGTACATCTTGTAAAACCTGATGATAACGTGTTTACAAACCAGCTTAAAATTACTCTAGTACATGCTGTGCTTTCAAATTCATTATCGATTTCAAAGGTAAGACCACACAAGGCAGTGCTGTCAACAGAATCTATACAGGTACCAGATAACACAGCACAGATATTGTTTTATTTACAAATGAAAGGGAGGAAGGGAGGGAGAGAGAGGGGGTGGGGGGTGTTGGGACTGGGCAGGAACAAGTATCGCCCACCAAAAAGAACATTTATTTATGAGCTCATTTTTATTTGGCGCAATATATTACCGAGAGCAAGGATGGATTATAGGGATTTGCCATTTAAAGCTCACTCCAAATAATCAGGTGGAATACATTTAATATTAGAAGCCTAATGTGCTTTCCTATATTAAATGCACTGGCAAAAAATGGCAGCCAGCATACTGACTATTAAAAATAATTGCCTTCTTCGGTTTGTTCTCCAGGACCAGAAACACTCCAAGTCTGAGAAACAGTTTTGTTCCAGATCCAGATCCCTAACTATAAATATTTAGGCATTTCAGAATCCTTTACTTCAAAGTAATTCTACATTAGTCACTAGGACCTGAGCTGTCACAAGGATTATGTCAAATTGGCTGGTGGGAGGACTGTCTTCGGGGCCTAATCATGGATCTCGGTAAAAAGTTGGGGAGAGAGGGATGGTGGGAGAGATCTTCCTCCAAACTGAAGCAGCCAGAGAAGTTGACATAGTTATCCACTATGTGAACAGGCAGAGGCTCAAATCCAGAGAAGTTTTGGGCAGGTCTGTGAGCCAAACAGGCAACAGGAGGAATCCGGTGCTGAGGTCTCAGGTAGATACCACACTGCCAGCCATATTTTGAAGACTATTCCAGAAAAAAAAGATCAGAGAGGAGAAAATCAAGAGGAGACATGACCTGGGAAGGAAGCTCAACAGATTGGAGTAAAAAAAATATATATATTTCCTTGATCATGGTTCCGATGAGTACAGTTATGACAGTCTACTGGGAGTGATGTTCTAGGGAAAATATGAAAGTGCAAGATTATACAGTAGTCCCTCCATTAGCTTGTACGTGTCTGTATTAAACCCAGGCATATTTTCCCAGCGGTTCTCCTCTCCAGATGCTGCAGCTTTTGTTTGCGGTGGGGAGGGGTGGAGGGTCTTTATTGCTTGTCTGAATACATTTCTCTGAAAAGACCATCCTTATCATGGGATACATTGCCACATTCACTATTGTCTAACAACCCTTTCCTACAAGTGTTTTGTACATTTTTCATGTCTATAATGAAGTGTCTGTTTAGCTTATGCTTAACAGAAGCAAAATACGTAGGCAGTCTATATGAACCTGTTGGGATTTATGATGTTTCTTCTATGAATGAAACTTCTATGTAGTCATCTAACCCATGTTAACAATTTCCCATCAGGTACAGTAAAACAAATAACACAGTGCCAAAAAATTGAGAAAATACATCAATAAACCTGATGAACAGATTGCACGCAACTCATTTTATACTGTGTTAACTACATAGTGTTCCTATGAGGATGCTTAACTTGACTGCAATCTGGTTGCATGTCTTCTGGTATAATACATTGGAATGGGGCTATGTTTGAGGGCACAACAGCGCTTCACAAAAGAACCCAGGGGAAGGTTTGAGACACACACATTGTTACTGTGCGACAACAAATACAGATTGCTAAAGTAGAATTTTGTATTTTCGGAAAATTGCACGCGTAAGCACATAAAGTTCTCAAGAGACTGCAACCCCCTCTGGCACATGTGACAGAGAGAGAGAGAGAGAGAGAGAGAGAGAGAAAGAAGCAAAAATTGGTTGAAAATAATCGAGCAAAATATGAAGAAGAAAACTGCACTGCCAGAGCCACCTTGTGGATTGTGCCATCACAAGCCCTCCCTCCTTCTGCTAATGGGTGGGAGCCAGCCTGCAGGTGTGTGCCCTGGTTGGAAAAACCAGCGTTAAACCGCCAGGATCCTACCTGGTAATTCATGGGGACTAACAAGTTCTAATTACATTCACAACTTATTTGCTGTCCCTCTGTATGTGTGCTTGACTTTGATGTATCTATAATGCACGAGCAGAGAACTGATCTTGAAATCTCTCAAATTCCTCTCTCTTTCCCCGAGACTCTGAGGAGAGCATGTCAGAGAGACTGAGAGTGCATGCTAAGTCCTGCGTGCCGCTACGGAGAACCCAAAAGTACTGCCTCTCCACTGTGTGCTGTGAGGGAGGGTAGGGGTAGGGGGGAACCACACTGTCAACAAAGCATCAATTATTCATATATTTCATTCCAATCCTTTTGCACTAGCCCCCTTTTAACGCATAGCTGTAAGGTTTCTTGTTTATGAGCAAGTGCTGTCAAAACTGTCCACCACTTGCACCACAAGGCTTGAGGTAAATGAAAGGTGAGGACACGAAAGCGAGAATTTATAGGAAGTGAACGTGTGTGTGTGTGTGTGTGTGTCTATGTATGTAAACAGATTTAGAACATACTGTAAACACCTCTGTCTCAATGCACTTTCAGAGCCTGAAACAGATTTTCCGCTTTGAGACCTTATCACAGGGTCTCTTTCAGAGCTGTCTCCTTGTACTCTGGGCTGAGAAAAATAGAAGAAAGCAAGAAGCTTCCTATCTCAAAATAGACATTTGTTTCTGTCTCAGGTTGCACTCCAGAGCATGTGATCACAGCAAAGAGAATATTAATGCTATTATAGGGAGGGCTCTAAGATAATCTTACCACCACCTGAAAAAAAAGACTTCAAAGGCCATCTCAAATACACAAATACCCCTTGATTTGTAATTGGATGCCTCTTTGTGCGGCTCTATAAATAGAATAGAACAGAATAGAATTTCCAAATTGGTGACTGCTTCATATAAGAAAGTTATCTTCGCTATAGGTAGACTATACATCTAACGACAATAGTATGGTTACTCGTGACCATTCAGTCTGATAACATGTCCACATCAAAACTAATTTCGACTAGCTTCATTCAAATACGCTGCTTGGTACACTCGGGGGTATATCCCAAGGATAAGATCATTACTAATATGCTACAAAGACCATTACTAGTGCTACAAAGAATATGCTGCTTTTTCATGGTTGTTATACTGCCTATGGTATGCTACTGAGTTCACAACAGTAGAATCTGTTTAAGCACCAGCAACAACTACAAGTGCAACTTTTAATGTGAAAGTAAAAACAACATGTTGGTAAAATAGCCTACTCCACAAGGCACACTGCGCTCGTTGTCCTGGTTCGGCCGCCCTATAATTAGACAGTAACTGACGCATTATCACCAGGTAAGTTAGAATTCTTTATGTGATATGATTAATGCTAAATCATGCAGCAGCTGAGTATAATGCCATGCGTCTGCCAACTCGATCCGACTATTCAAACTACAGATAAAAAGAGCTGCACCACTTGCAATACCCTTTTATCGCTAGAACATACAAGGGCTAATTCTGGTAATGAAAACAAATATGGGTTTAGGCACATCAACAATATGGGGAACTGTTTAAGACACGCTGCACAGCCTCGCAGGAATATTAGCATGGTGTCCTATATTTCAGGTCGTAAGAATACCCCCGTCACTGAATCCTGTTGACGAGAGATGGGGCACGCTGCCTGGTAGCTTTTCCCAACGCGCACTCTCAGCACCAGCGCATCCACAGTTTCAAGGATGCTGACATGATCTAGGAAATAAGCATGCTAAAGTAAAGCTCGACTCAGGGACAACTGTGACCCGAATCTCAGGTATGCACGAGTGCAGTTTGCCAGTTTGAGAGTTAGGTTACTCAGACATACGGCACAGTATAAACACAGTTTAACCGATCACAACAAATGGCACGTAAATAATTAAAAACGGTGTACCTGTAACTCCAAACTGTAACCCTGGTACAAGTGCGTTGGGAACACTGTCAGCTGGTGTTGCACTTGAAGGGAAACTGTGTAATCCATTGACCAGATGAGCGAGACGCTTATGGAGAATTGAAGATGCTAGCTTCATGCAGCTGCATGCAGTCCTGTAGTACAATTGCAGAGGGCTCTCCGCCCCGCTCCTGCCTCATTGGCCAGCAGACAGTAGTAGTTTTGCGGAGCTTCTTCACTCTTTCTTCAACAATCGTTCCTTACAGGCTGCTACTAGTACACGAAGGTGGCAACGAGCTTATTGTTCTGTTTCGAAATATGAAGACGACCACCTGCAAAATGTGATTTGCGAGACTAAATTTCTCAGTGTGTGAATATCCATGATAGTCCGTAAACATATGAAAAAGAGACCATAGCGAGACTGTTGCTATTCTGTGCAAGAGGTGAATTTAGTTCAAAATATCGGATGGTTTGATATAAATTGAAGTATTCGCATAACATCCATTCATGATAACCATGTGGAGGCAACATCAAGCGGTTACCTATTTATATGGGCTTTTCATCAGCTACATTTCTGTCCAATTTTGATTCACCTTGTCACTTTACGACCTTGTAAAATTTTGAGTTTTCTGAGGCAGCACAGGGAAAAAGGGTGGATGACCTTGCGATTCAGAACACTGCCCATTGCAGCAGCCTTCGGCAATTATAAAGTCTCTTTTTGTAGTCTTTTTGGACCATAGTGGACAAAAGAAATACATTCAGTTAGCCATTCCACATTTGTGAACATCATAACTCATTTCATGATTCAGAAGTCTGAAATATGAATATGTGGTAAAAAGGGTTTCACAGAGAGTTTTACAGCAGATGCAGGAATGAATTCTTTTAATCTACAGTGATCCATTTCAGCCAAGTGAAAAGTGCTGTGACCTTAAAGTCAGCACAGATTTGAATCTAAGGGGTGAAGCTCGACTCAAGGTAGGAGGGGTGTTGCGTAAGGTTGTCACTGTGACTGATGCACCTTGAAGCATTGTGGAAAGGTTTTCTCCTCAACTCCATGGCTTTTTCTGAAATGACACTTTTTTTTTCAAAACCTAGTTAGTTTTCTTTTTTCCAGAAAGAGATATTATCTCACTTACAGACATTATTTAACCACATAGGCCATTCAGCTCACCAGTTAGAAGAGTCTAGCCCAGAACCGGTCATATATTTTATACTACAGTTCAGTTTTATTCAACTAAAATGAGACAGATTTGTAGCCTTTAGTATTATACTGTACATGCCGCAGATTGCTGTAATTTATTTGTTCTCAGACTTATTTTCTTGTACATTGTCCTTAAATACATTATTTAGCAACTTTTACTGACCCAGCAAAACCAACCCAGACTAGAAATACCCAAGCAGTTTTCATCTGACAGAATGCTGGATGAAAGAAATGGAAAATTTGCCACTTTGTTATCTGTCAGCGACGTCACCCCGAAGATCTCATCTTGTTCCATGCGACTGCGAGCCTGACAGTATTTTGTGAGCTAGGGCTGTTTTTGCATGAGCAGTCACACAGCGAGAGTAAATGTCACCATCAGTCAATCCATGCACAGTCGCCCGTGGCGACCACAGGAGCGGTCGGAGTGCTGCAGCTCTGAACCTGTGTCATCTTTGCAGGGTGGGATGCTTTGGACTGACAGGCTGGTGTTTCTGCAGGGGTGGGGAACGGCCATCGGTGTCAAGTTAGGAGGCTCCCATTGACGCACTGTCATGTGAAGGTGTGTGTGAGTGTGCGTGTGTGTTTTTTATGTGTATGTGTCTATGCGTGTGTTTTATGTGTATGCGTGTGTGTGTGTGTGGGTGTGTGTGTGTTTGTGTGTGTGTGATGTGCTTTGATGCTTTAAATTCAGGTTCATTTAGTGAATTCCAGAGGTATTCAGAAGACATATATAGAAAGTCAAACGTAAGAATCTGTTGGCCTAAGCCACTAGTCACTGGTCATTAATTATAGTCTTGAGGTTAGTAGTGCCATTGTCTGAAGTTCTTGCAATACAGAAATGTAAAGGCTATTTTGGGAATTTGATGATTTGGAACTGCCCACAAACATCAGTTGGACCTAATAAGTAGTAATGCAAAATGGCTGCATTGCTTGCATGCTGAACATGGAATTATGCGCCTGAACGATGAGTCCAGTATTTGTCTTTGAAGAGAACTCTTTGCTAGTCCCATTAGTGTACCCGCTCCATCCGAGCAGCCTAAATTGACTCAGTCGATCAACAGTGAAGCTGTTAGGCAGAAATGAAGTTATCCTTCACATTCGATAAAGCTCCGGGACAGGTTTAGTGGAAGGCAGGGGTGACAGGCTGTGACAGTTCATACGTGAGGGATGAGCTGTTCTGGGATCAGGGGAGTTGGCCCAGGTGGAGTCATTGTCATCAGCTTTATTTCCTTACGGACTGAGTCGCCGTTCTAAACCGCAGCTCATCCTCCCATTGCATGCTGGGGATGAATGACACATCTTGACTTGATGAAGGCTTAAAGAAAACATGGCATGGGTTTTTTCTCTGTGCTGAATACTAATTGTACCACCGCAATGCATGAATGTCAATATGTAGCATACTATCACCAAAGAGACACAAAATGGTCAGGTCCTAAGCATTATTCAGATACATAAAAGGTCAGATACATAAAAATAAAATGAAAAATAATTTGACACTGTTCTTTTAATGTTAGATAACTACATGGTTTTGAAGTGGCAAGATAAAAAAAAAAAAAACTAAGACCCTGGTCAAAATCAGTACTGATGGAAACTACTGACTGCTTTAGTGTGACAACATAATAAATATAGACCTCAGTGTCCCCTCCTTCTTGAACTCTGTAAGAACTCAGTCTCATTGCTTGAGGTCTTTGCTGCCACAGTAATCTCCCAATGCTTTTTATTTTTTATTATTTATATGTATCAGGGGACAAGTTGTTTCCTCTGTGGTGAAATTGCATACAGACAAAACCAGTGCCCCTCTTTAAAAACACCTACAAGAGAACTTCACAGTTTTCTGTGTGAAGCAGCATTAAATGAATGCTACCTCGAGCTACATTTTTAATTTTAGCTGAGGCCATGCAGGTATGTTGCAAACACTGTGAAGTTAAAAGGCTATACAGGGATCCCATGGCCTTCATAGCCATGCCTAAAGACAGTGTAAAATGATGCCCATTGGTCTTGTTTGATCAACCACAACTATATACCTAATGCTGAACCATGTGTATTTATTTCCCCACTCCCATTTTTCCTATTGCACCATCTGTTATGAAATAACCTGTTTGTTACACTTGCTTGGTATATACCGGAGATGCTCCACGTTGCAAGGAAGAGGCATTCCACACTCACACACAAAAAGCACCCTGAGAGATAGAGAAGGCGAGACACAGAGAGAGTGAGACACAGAGAGGGGGAGACACGTCTTGGACGTGACCTTGTGTGCACTCTGCTCCACTCCTCCTC
>JAGFZM010001162.1:161882-265653 GCA_017657215.1 Limnothrissa miodon
AGGATTGCCCACAGCTTGGTTTGCACAGTTTCCCATCCAAAAAAAGTTTCAGTATCTTTCAGACACTTTTAACCATCAATTTGTAAGCTACCCAAAATATACATTGCCCACAACACAGAGTTGGTGAAGGGTTAATATCTAAGCAGTTAAAACAGCATTATCATTTCCCCTCACTAAACGCTGTGCTATAATATGTGGTGTTCACGGCATACTGAAGGGAAAGCAACACCCTGACCCAGCACCCCCGTCTGCTTTTGCTAGCTTGAAGAAAATGTCATGTTGTAGATGATTATGGCATGTATGTACTATTTAAGGTGTTTGAACAACCCAGACGGAGGAGGATCCACAGTGACTACAGGGTCCAGGGTCCTGCTTGGGTCTGGGGGGAAAATTCACATTTTCCCTCCTCAGTGTTTGCCCGACCTCCTTATTATAGCCAATATTAATATATATATATATACATATATATACGTATAGCCTAAATAACTACACCAAACCAAGCCTGACAGAAAGCTTTTTATTCAGAGTATTAGGAGAAGTTTTGTTCCCTGTGGTTTTTGGAGGCATTATGATAATCGTCTGAGTGATGTGGCCGGACTATGTAGAGTTGTCAGGATTTGAAATTGTTTCCATCTATTGAAAGCCTGTTAGAATACGACTGTGTTCATTCTTCAAGAAATAAACAATAAGGTATTTATGTTGCCTATACATTATGTATTCAACCAATCACATTCTTTTAATTGAACACATTTAGTGGTTTCTGCTGGAGCTGTTTACAACTGAAAGCCATAAATCAGCCTTCTACCTTTCCACAAGATTAACAGGTTATTTCCATAATAATTCATCTAAAATACGTTGGTTAAATGTAGTTTTCAAATGAACGGAATAAACTTATTTGTCAAAAGCCGTGGATTCAGTGGTCAGTGTATGTCAACTAAAAATGTTTATACTGTTTATATGCTGTCCTTGGTCTGGAAATAGAAAACAAATATTGTGGTATGGTTCGGTATGAAATATTGTAAACAAATCAAGCACCTACAAAAACAACACAGGATGGCAAATCTGCATCCTTGGACAGAGACTAGTATGTGTTTTATTCCAGTCCCACTGAATGAGTTGGGCTCTATCTAACCCATTGATTGTAAATCTTCAGATGTTAATAACATCCTGTAAAACAACTTGAAATATCTCCACTGTACATTTGAATTAATATCAACACCATAACAAAGATACATACATTCTTTGAAATGAATGCAGGTAGACACTTCCCCAGGACTGTAATAACCATATTATACCGAAATAACATCCAATATCCGTTGAGCTTTTGGAGTAATTTGAAATATTGTGTGTCTGCTGAGTTATCGGTCAGTGGAGATTCCATGGAGCTTTTAAGATTTGTGCATTACCAGATTAAGCAATCACACTTTGATTAACATCGACAGATAAACCATTTTTTATTTTCTGTATAAATACATCAAGGTCAGCAGATCTCCAATGCCACATCCTTAGGGTCCTCCATGCAGGAAGTTTAGAGAAGGTATTCCTATGTCCAGCAGGGTCGTCATCAGTCTACCTGCATCAAAACTGATCTACACTCAGCCTGTCCATCCGAAGCACATCTGCAAGTGTGTGTGGATGGTGATGTTTGCATAGGGCTGCGTACACATTTTAGGAACTGTCAGCAGATCATGCTAAGTCAACAAACCCTGACAAGACTAATACACTCTTTTGATAAATAAACCAACGCCATACTGCTTCAATATTTACTCAAGCCTACAGTATTTGGCAAGACAGTAGTAGGATAGGTGATTGGTGACTGACATGGACCAGTTTTCCAAAAAAGACAATTCGACATTGACTTTGGCCTGGCCAACTATTACTCAGCATTACTGTTTGTATCATATTAACCCAGCAAATCAATAGAAAACAAATAGAAAAATCAGTCAGGGGTAATTGCATTAGCGTCAGTTATGCATACCGGGGTCAAGGTGACAAGCTATGAACTGACAGACATAGAGAGAGATTAATTATTGTCTTAATATATAAGTTTTAAAGTTTATCTTTCAATTCGTATCACTTTTCCTTCTCCTGAAGAGAAAAAAATAGCAGAAATCTTTATTGTTTATTTCTGAGGAAATAATGTACTAAAATATATGTGAAGTACAGTCTGTCTAATGGCAGAAACGTAAACCCATAACCAGGTTTCACTGAGTACTTGTAAAATAGAGAGCAAATTTGCCTCATGAGTGTACAAGCTGCTCAAAAATATTAGTACTGATGTGAAGCATCTGCCAATTTGACAACAGTCCAAGAATTCAGAGCCTGGCCCAAGAAGTACACATTTCTCCTCTATGCTCAACTTTCTCCTGGACCTTGAGCCAAAGCACTATCTATTCCATCTAAAAGTAATATCCTCAGGATTTTTACTTGGGTCCTGACAGATATTGATTCCATGCTTTAGCATGTGAGATAGCTTTTGTGCAAACCGTATCAGATGGTGTGGAGTCTTTTTTCTGCTCAACCAGCACGAATGAATAACAAAAAGTGTTCTTATATAGAGGCAAAGGGGCAGAAGATGATTTCCATTAATTATACCAGTTCTGTTTGAACCAACGGACATTTACCATATATGTGTAGAAAGGAAAATGCTGAGATACTGATAACCCAGACTTTTGTAAGGTACTGGGTAACTAGACTGTACCTTAAACAGGGAGCTCTGTGAATTCTGTTCTGTATCTCTCTCTCTCTCTCTCTCTCTTTCTCTCTCTCTCACACACACACACACACACACACACACACACACTGATAGAATGAATAATTCTGACCTTTGGTTATCTCTCTTCCCTACTCACTTCCTACTTTCTATCTTCCTTCACAATAGAGAAAAAAGACCAAAAAAATACCCCAAAAACATTCTCATTTTGGCAGTTCAATAAAAGGGAGACTGTTTTGTCACACCCATAACCCCCAGAAAAGGCCAGGCAATGACATTTATATGATGGGAATGGTAATACATTAGAGGTTTCCACTGTAGGTATTACATGAGAAAAATATATAAAATATAAAACATAAGACTATGATTGCTCATATTCCATCCCATCTGTAGGCTGGAATTGGCCATCTGAGAAAATACAAAGTGAATTTTTTATTAAATCTGTATGCCAACTTTCAATAGAATTATTCTTTCTTTAGAAAATGCAGTCCTTTAGAGGCAGACATTCCAAAGCCAAATGAGAATTCACCTATGACTTGCATGAATTAAGTGTCATTAATGTTTATGATGCCATGTTAATAACAGGCTTTGGTCACCCTTATGTAGACCCCTTTAAATTAGATTCAATTCGATTCAAATAAAGCGTTGACACATTATCTGTCACATCTAAACTCAAAATGTATGACCTCAGCTTGTTGTGGTGCTATGGCTTTAAACCCCAGACGTTTTGACTGCTTGTCATGTCAGTAACCATTTTATCTTAGTGACTGTAAGACACAAAGCATGTCAGGATACAGGAAGATGTTTTAATTTTTGAAAGACATTTACCATTTCAGACGTGTTTGAGTGCCATAAGACATATGCATGCGCACATTTGGTACATTGATGTTCTCAAATAAGGGATAGGCTACACATCACTGCATTAGTCCAAGTGGACAGGTATAGCCTTGCTCTTCTGCATTTATCTTTAGGTCACATACAGTTCAGAGCAGTTATCACACGAACCATGATAAAAAAATGTTATAAAATCTGCATACCATTTTTAAAACAGCCTTCATTATTAAATTGCTTGTCAAATCTACTTTTTGAAGTGGGCTGGAACACAGAAAAGAGAAAACTAAGAGAGGTGCTGTGTGTTTGGTCTTACTTAGTTTGGCCCACAATACAAGTGGTCAGAAATGTACAGTAACATCACAGGAAAGATGGAGTCTTACAGTAATGTAGGTACCATGATATCTACCGAGATGTGTTGTGAAACAGAGTTGAACTAATTATTGCGATAAGTAAATATTGTACAAGAGAGGTCACGAGTCTGTGGTGATGTCTCACTTTATAACATTCCCTGGACACGGATACTGTATGTAACTTTGCACAGAAGAGATCTAATAGGTTTCATTCTATGGCCTTTTTTAAACGTCGCCAGTTTCAAACCTTCAGAGCCCCACAGCAAACAAAAAGATGGACTTGCTACAAAGGTAAATCTGCAGTATACATAGAAATATATATATTTATATAAACAATGAAAATATAGGCAAGATTCTGGTTGCTTGGTTGTGCAAGTTCATGTGTATAATGAGATGCAAAAGAAAACAAGACAAAACAACAAAACAAAAACAACAACAAAGGATTATTTGAAAACATTCTCAAACGCTGGGCATTTGTGGGTCTTGAGTTTCTTCATGGTCTTTTTGAACTCTTTACTGGATTTGTCCCATTTGTGGATGCCTGTCAGGAGGTACTGCTTGTCCACCTTGCGGCCCATGAGCAGGTAAGAGCTTCCCAGGTTGTCCAGCTGATGACAGGGGCAGTCCGCTCCGTTCTTCAGGTACAGCACCAGCTTCTTTAAGTCCTTCTTCTTCAGGTTGGTTTGTTTCAGGATCTTCTTCTTCTTCTGCAGGACCACCTTGCGGTCCATTTGTTCTTTTTTGACCTCCTTGATTTTGGTCTTGATGGCTGGAAGAACAAATAAGATCAAATAAGTGGGGCAGTTAATAAACTGAGATGGAGGTGCAAGTCCTATTTCTCCAAACCTTTCTTAGAACACTAGTGTCGACCATTCCACCCCGCGTCCCACCCACACACACAATCCCATCCCTCCCGACTCCCACAAAGAAGCATTTGACGAAAGAAGAAGAAGAAAAAAAATGGTCAGAGAAGAAAAAGCTGAAAAGTTATAGTATCTGTTCTTGCTTCAGAGCACAATAATAATCCAAAGTGCATCACGTTATCCCTTCCCCACTGGGGGCAAGTCCCAGTTAGGCTGAGCAGCGAGAGAGCCTTGTGTTGCAAAGGGCATGCCTATCAGGGCTGCCCAGGACCAGCGGCCACAAAAAGAAGATTAGCCGACTGAGTAATGAGAGAGAGGAGAGCACAAAGGGGGTGTAAAGGCTTTCGTAAGGCTACACTCCATAATGTCTACAACAATACAGGTGCAGATGGTCCATTTGCATCTCTCAATGTACAATAGCAGGACTGGTGCGTGTTAGAGACATAGACTGTATGTAGGAGAGAGTGTTACTGTTTTACTTTTCTCCTTCATGAATGTTTATTCAACAACTGTAGCCGTATTTATCGCAACAGCTACAGTGCCAACTGGCAATCTTAAATTAGCGCTGCTGGTAATTAACTCATCTGTGCTAATGTGTCATTTCAGGCGAACAAAATTCACATTTTACTGAATGTATCTTTAGAGCTTTCGTTCATAGAGAATAAACATACTAATCAGGATGAAAGATATTAATCAAGAAGTCACTCTAGATTAATGAATTAGTCAAATGAATATACTGCATAGTTTGACTGTCTGGGAATCAGGGTACCAGAACCACTGGTCACACTAGACCATACAGACACAAAATGGGACCTAAATCCAGCCACTTGTTGCAAAAGGATATAGTGGGCCATGTAATCAATACCAAAAGCCTTTTAGAAAGGCCTGGTGCCTATAGACCGTGTAGAGGTGTGGAAGGAAGCATGCCGCTTAAATATTGCTCTTTTGTCCTGAATCACAGGTCCATAGAAAGAAGCCTTTTGACCTACTGGCATTTTCTAAGCCCAAGCAGTTTTAGCCTGAACTTTAAATATTCACTCTCGGGAATCAGGATATTAGAAGTTCCTGTCTTCTCAAGCACGAACAGGTCAGTGGTCTCTCAGCAGTCAGACTGATTCTATGAGTCACTGTCTTCGATAAGCGTGGTAAAAGGAAAGTGACCAAAAATGAACCAAGCCTCACTTCCTTGATTTCATCCGCTGAGCAGTCCGAGGCCAGACTGACCGCTCTGGCTTTCATCTCGTCTTAATCCCACACTTCTCCTCAGATTTGCTTAAATCTGCTTGATCTTTCACTAAACTCTCTTTAACCTTCTAATCTGGTGGTTTCCCTCACCTTCTCCGCCGTACGTGTTCATAAGACAACCCTAGAGGGGGTCTCTCCTCAAACCCTGAGCGCAAGCCCACCCCACCTCTTCCCCAATCAGTCAATGAGTCCATGTGTACAAGGCATCATGACACAGCACACTGCTCTTCACTGTGGAGAAGGGTAGTGAGTAAGTCATCGCATATGTGCATCTTCATGACATTCTCCTAAGTATTCATCACCACTACATCTCCACTGTCTTGCTGTGGTTTCGCCTCATGACGCCTGTGTAAACTTTTGTACGCTTTTTTTGCCACCCAGACAATAATTTTGCGGTAATGTGTAATGATGGTGTGGACTCCCAAGAGGAATTAAAACAGTGACGCCCCAGCAGAGATATAATGTTGATTGTTCCGTTTAAAAAAAAAAAAAAAAAAAAAACTGTCAATTGCCATTGCACATCAGGGAGTAAACCATGCTAAAATGAATGCTTTTCTATAGCCCTTTGAACCGTTACTTATATTCTTAACAGCTTGTTGAAGAAACAGCTCTCCCTGGAAGGGGAGGAAAGTTTTTAGTGCGATTCGGGTAGGGTTATGAGCCGCTGCATGTTATGGTGTTTGGAAAACTTGTGCTTGCCCCATGCTCAAAGGAAACCAGCCAGAATGGCAGTGCCCATCTCTCACACCTCCAGACTTTCACAATTAATGACCACTGTAGAAAAAAAACTAGACTGTTTTCCCAGGTATTAACAGTGCACATGGTACGGATTAGGAGTCCTCATCCGGCGTCAGTCCCTTGAACTTATTTTCGAAGGTGGCTTAGTCTTCAAATGAATCAAAATGGGTAGCATTCATAATAAGTAAAGCAATAAAGAGAAGCCCAAGGCCACCCAAGGAAACACTTTATCTGATTAAAATCCTGCTTTAACAAAGCCATGAACTTTCTGTGCACCTTGGGCTTCTTGTGCTTCGAGTCACTGTGGGCAGAAAGTTACCAGGTTCTCCAGCAAATCTTAGCAGTTGGGTTTAGCCAAAATACCTTCAGGGCTGTAAAAAAACAGAACTTTTCCCTCTCCAACATTTGACAATCATAAACTAGCTGGTGTAATGACCCCTGGGGAGCCGTGCAATATATCCCTCATCCCTCTCCATATGAGGGAGCATTATACAAAAATACTATGAGGATGGTCAGAGTCCAAAACCCTCAGAAAATCATTTATATTTTTATGTAAAAGCACCAGATGTATAATTCTGGCCTTAATCCTAGCAACGATCCCCTGGTACTTCATCTAAATTTCATAGTGGCTGAATCTTATCATAACAAATTGCCAGACCATGAGAAACATGACAGTACAGAGGTATCTATACATGAACTGTACAACGTTCATTTATAAATAGATTGGAATGTGTGTCTGTACTACATTACACAGCGACAGAGAGGCTTCTTTATCAAGTTATTATCTTGTCGAGGATTCCCAAACAGAAGCTCACTCGGCCTAAAGGCAGCAGACAAATGAACACACTGAGATTACTACATCATTGGAGACAGCTCTTGTAAATTTTTACTCAGACAACATTCTGGGCTACAACGAGTGACCCCTACGCCCTTGCGTAAATGGGGCATTGGTCTTTATATATGTCACTGTAGGGCTGGCCTATAATGAAATCCGCATCATCAATTTTACGCTCAGGGGGGAAAAGGTCACGAATTAAACCAGGTGGTGGAAACGCCTGAGAAGAGTAGCAAGGGCCAGCGCCGGTCCGACCACGCGGTGGTCATTGGGGTTGTCTGACCTCTTCCACTGACCCGTGACCCCCTCACTTCCTCACCATCCTCTCAGACTCCCCTTCAGCCACCTCTGGGCAGCGCTATAAACACAGCAGGAGCTGGAGCTGGAGCTATTGACTAACATGGGCTCTGTCTGCCAGGGGGAGCTGAAGGGGGCAGGAGTCAGAGCGCTGCCGCAGCACTGCATTGTTTACTGCCTCCCAGAAACAACAACAAGAAGGAGAAGAAGAACGACGACAACAACTAGAAGAAGTGGAGGTAAAAATAAAAAAAAAAGAAAGAAAAATCGAGCATGCGTCATTTACTACAGAAGCGCATGCAGGCCTTCAATTGAGGGGGGTCTACAAAGTTTGTTGCCGGGGAGCACAATAAACCTAAAGCTGTCGCAGTGGGTGTAAATCATGATAGTAGCAGAACTGCAGCTGCAAATCTTTCACCAGCTCGGGTCGAGGTGACACAGTCTGTTAAGTTACAATCATTGCCATTAAAAGATCAAAGCAGCTGGAGAGAGGTTCCACTCCTGCCTGTTGTCACTGAAATCTTTCCTAATGATTACTGTTAAAACAGCATCACAAAGTAGTCACGCTTGCCAGAAAAAGGCTAACCCCATCCCCTTAGGAGAGAGCGGAAAAAAAAAATGAAAATCAAATAAATAAACTATTTTGTAAATGACTATTAATGATTAGAGTTTTGTGTAAGTGTTGACAAAAGCATGCATGCTGTAACACTAATAGTTGCTGCACTAATAAAGGCCACTGTAGCCTCAGTGAAGATTACAGGATAACAAATGAGCCAGTGATTAAATCTTAGGGTCAGCACTCAGAATGCGCTGCCAAAGCAAACACAGACGCAGCTAAGGCAGCCGACACAACGGCACACAGGCTTGTCTCCACATGTGGAGCCCTGGTCACCTGCAAGATATATGGTTCAGGGTTACCAGATCGGTTGACATCGGGGTTAATAAAACTTCAGGGTTCACTTGGGTGATTTTTTGGGATGGGGGGGGGGGGGTGGGGGAGGTGTTGAGGCTAACAAATGTAGGCTACACGCAATTACAGTTCTTTTCTTTAGCTTGCACCAGTACTACTGTGATTAGACTTAATTGCTTCAAGAATGCCATCATCTAAATTGTCATTGTAAGCAAGTAAGTAAGTGAGTAAGTAAGTAATATTTATTTATGTAGCACATTTAAACACAGGTAAACTGACCAAAGTGCTTTCCAAAATACATAAATAGAATAGTAAAAATAAATAAATAAAAAACACAAAAATGAAGAATAAGCAAGCAGGACCAAGGCCCTAGTGCTCAGATAATCAGTCGAATCAGATATCATGCATCAAGAATGTCCAGACAAGCCAAACCCACCCTCATTGTGGATGCCACTCACCTTAATAGTAATGGTAAAAATTGTTTTAAGATTCCATAGATTTATGTTACCAATGGAAGACAGTTATGTTACTCATAATGTATATTTAAGATCTGTTTAGAGCAAACATAAATGCATGCAATCCATTATTTATTTCATAGATCACATGTTGCAACAAATATGGTATTCTATATCAGTTATTTTGGGTGTTATGTTCTTTTGGCCATTACCCTGAAGTTTAGAGAAAGTTAAGATAAGACCTGGGATGTGGCACAAGGCCTTCGACGCAACCATGCGGTGTTAAGAAATCAACCCGAGCAGAGGTCAGCCTCAGGGTTCTTGACACTTCTCAAGGGCCAGACAGAAGAACAAACACCCCAGTTTATTGTCCCAAATGACTGCAAGTAAAAGGTTTTAGTACCACTTTGGATCAGCCCTGTTCCATTGCATACAAAGTGATAACCTTGAAATTGTTATGTTGAAAATGTGGCAGAGCCAAGACTACACAGTTGTTTTCATGGCGCTACAGAGATTATTTTGGAGTTACAGACTCTCGGTTAACTTAATGTTCATGTTCACACAATAAAAGTAGTTATCCATTTGCCCTCGGATTGCCTGTCAAAAACATATTTATGTTGTCTTGTTTTTTATGGCCCTGAAATGTAATAATTCATCAATCTTGCCTCTGTCAAATTTGACTTGTTTTTTTGACAGAGGCATTCTTAAGCCAGAATTGCCATGGGCAATCAGTCCTATCTCTTAAGCATTCCTTCTGCTGTATACATAACAAACACTCTCAGTACTGCTTTGAATCCCATGTTTATTGCGACACAAGTGACAATACATAAGGGAACGGGCAATGGTGTTGTTCTACTCTTGAGAACATGTTTATGAAAAGAGATTGCTGGGATTTAGAAGCTTCTGTCAAAAGACATGAACCTATGATGAAAGACCACCAAGACATTTAATCTAAATCGCAATTAAACTTGGCCAGAGGACTTTTCAAAAAAAAAAAAATAATTAATTAGTTTGTAATGAAGCACAGTTCATTTTAGGGACAGTGATCATACTTAGTAACCATGCCACCCCCCCCCCCCCCCCCCCCCCCAGCTACACCAATCAAAGTCAGAGTAAAAGATAAAATTAGTGCATGGTCTAGCTATTATTTTGTCATGAACTGCAGTCTTGAAATCAAACCGATCAAAGTGCTGTTGACTTTTTTTTCTTCCCAGTTAAAGGTAACGGAAGATGGTAACTTGTAACTTATAACAGAAAATTGTAACTGGAAACTTGTAACTTGCAACTTCTAATAGGAGATTGTAACTTGTGATGGCTGCTTACCAAATTCACTGGCGCACATGTGGTCCAAAATAGCATCTGCCTTCATCTCGCTGTCACAAGGAGGACATACTGGAGAGTAACCTGCATGAGGGAAACCATAGAAAACCTTCATGAGGGGAAACATACAGCACAGTAGGCAGTGGATACAGACAACAGTGGATAACTATTTCAGACAACAGTGACAACAGTGACAACAGGCAGACAACAGTGGATAACTATTTCAGTACAGAGACAGAATATTAGACTCTCATTGAATTATGCAGAAAAAAAGAACAAAAACACCATTTGGTTTACAAGCAATACAAGCAGTCTTCACACAGAGAATCAAAAGCTGAATATTTCTTAATTTTGCTTATTTCACTACATATACTCATATACTATATTTTTCTAGTATTTAAAGCTTATTATCTATAATAGCCAATCTCAAAGACTGCAACAAGACTTGATGCACACCAAGTGATAAAAGTAACATGTCTACAAATGTCATGGCATGCAACGGATAAGAGTTAAGTTTTACAAGGTTTACGTCATTTGATTACCACAGATTCCCATGAGAAGTATTGCTCACTCTCACATTGTGTGAATTTATTATAAAAAAATTGAGGTCAGTGGAAGACTAGATGACAAGATCCATGATTACCAGTCTGTCTAAAACATGCTAATCACTGAAACTGAAACATGTGTGCCCCTACAAGTAGTTTTTTTCCCCTCTCCATGTTTTCCCGTAACGCATATAGTAAAAACTAATCTGACTACAGACAAAGGTCAATGAAAAACTGTTTATCTTTAAAAGACAGTGATCTTTTGTAGTCACTTGTCTACTAATTACAACTATTTCACAAATCCTTGTGGATGTTACACCCAAGTGAAAATGCTTGTGACAACAGGTTCTACTCACAAAATCAAAGGGGCAACATATTTTTTCCAGTAAGTCTTTTCCAGCACATTTTCTCTTTCCCTCTAGCACAAAATCGCTCAACTAAACACTCAACTAAAGAATTGAGTATCATTAAACGCTGGATTTTTGACTGACTGAAAACTGAAAGTGAAAATAGTTTTTGTGGGATAAAAAAACACCACAACCCCTCTCTGTGACTTAAATTTTGCATGACAGAGAATAAAAAATGTTTGCAAAACGTAGTTAGGTTTGAACAGGTTCAGGGTCTGTGGCTATAAATGGCAGGACAGTTGGTTTATTTATCACAAGTGGTGAGTGACCGGGCCAGAGCTATGTCTGTGTGGTCCCTGGGCCGTCTACTTTAAACAGTGCTGGATACTAAAGAACCCTCACCCCCCTGCAGTACTGTATGTTGTCACAAGCAGCTCTGCTTTATGCCTCAGTCACAACCCTGGCTATCGCAGTGGGTAAAGGTATAGAGTGACACCAAGGGAACACTGTTACAGGTATTTTGTTAACACTGTTATTGATTCCTTTGTTTTATCAAAGGAATTTTTCTCCATGTCTGACGTACATAGACCGAGAGTTTCATAGATGGAAATTCCCCTCCAATTTATGAGCCATCCCAGTTAGATGTACTTTCCCTAGTCTCTCACAACGGATGGCTCTGAACCTTTCCAAGAGAAAGGCTCGCTCTTGCCAGGAACACTAAGAACTCCCTGTGATGCAAACACATTATTCGGGGCACAAAGCTTTCCAACATAAATTCCCTTTTCAAAGCCATGAAACTACATTCTCAGACAATCATGCACGTTTTAGTCAAGAATGTAAAATGTGTGTGTGTGTGTGTGTGTGTGTGTGTGCGCGCGCGTGTGTGTGTGAGGGGGTTAATTAATTGTTACCAGTATCTGAGAAGGTACACTGTATAAATTCAAAAAGAAAGGTATTTAACATTTTTCTAAACTAAAAACTGACACCTCTGTACTCGAACATCTGACCAAAACAGCTCTCAGACAAGTAGTGCAGCAGGGAAGCTTTAACATCACTGTGGGGTGTAAAGGCAGTGGGAAGGGTTTTACTGCTGTAGTGCCTTTAAACAGGAATCACATTTCCAGAGGTGACAGAGAAGTCTTATCAAATGTGGGGCAAACACTTTTTTTATTCTCCGCTGTCTCATTAACTAACTGAGGAGCTAATGAATGCCTGTTTGGGGGCTGGGGGTTGTCGGTTGCTGTTTTTTGGGGGGTAAAAAGTAAATACTCAAATGTTTGTTACTGAAAAAACGTCCCAGAAGGTGTTCAAATCAATTGCTACCAGCTGTTAAACCAGGACTGCAATATTAATTTTAAACAAAAAGCACGCTAAATAAATACTTAAAACTGGATGAAAGATCCACTATACATACGGGCAGAAACATAAATCAAATGTTCTTGAACAGTTCAGGTCAGCATCACATTTTGATTTTCTAATCAAAGAATGGTTAAGTTATAGGCTTAAAAAAACAGCACTGATAAAAGGGGTCCAAAAGGTGGTTTGCATGTGATTCCTGCTCTACAAACAGACTTTGTCTCCTGAAATAACAGTCTAGCTCTTTTAAGAAGCCAATGGTGTCACTTCTCGCAGAAAGCAAAAGGTGTCACTGCTGGTGTCACATAACTCCTCATGCATACAGTTGACTTCAAAATGTCAGAATGTTGCTCAAAGCCAAATCCTAAGTGTTACTGTTTACACTGCAGACTTCTGCAAGTCACATATTGTCAATTCCCACATTTTTGAGAAGTGGTAACCCTGAGTGCTGCCAAGGTTGTCAGGAGTGAAGACATGTTTGGGGCAACTCGGTCACAGAGTGACATGAAAGCATATTTTGTGGTTACTTGCAGCTTTCTGCACTTTGTAAGAAAACACTCTGGTCTCATACTGCAAAAAAGCAGTAACATAAAATTCAAAAACTTTCTAAATCCTTCTTCTAAATTCAGCACTCCTCATACCTGTGTCCCCTCTACCTCTCTACTCTCTGACACTGTTTGTATGCTGCTTTTAAAAGACAAACAAAGAGGTTTGTATTACCTGAAGGTTTATTGGCTTCCGTAACGTTGGGAAGGCTGATGCACACATCAGAGGAGGGGAACTTGTCGCAGGTAAGCATCTCGGGCCAGGGAAAGCCGAACGCCTCCATGATTGGGGTGCAGGCATCTCGCACATTTTCACAGAGCCAACGACAAGGGTAGATGGGTGAGTCCATGCACACAGGGGCGAACAGAGAGCACAGGAAGACCTGTGTGCCCGGGTGGCAGTTCTTGTGCACCAAAGGTACCCAGCTACCAGCCTGCTGTTTTACCTCAGTCATGGTCTCGTGCTCCAGCAGGTTCGGTAGCAGCATCTGGTTGTAGCCAACGTTGTGGCAGAGTTTCAGGTCATCGGGGATGTCCACACACTGAGGTGGCTTGTCATAGATGCGCCCAGTGTTGTACACTTCCGAATGCCACACTGGATCTGCATACTCATAGTCTGTGGCATGGCTCACAGAAAACACCGTCATAGTCAAAGTTACAGCAATGCCTCTCCACAAACTTTGAAAAGCAAAGGATTTCATTGTCTGTCAACAATTTCTGTGCAATCCCCAAAAAAGTTATGCTCGCAGTATGTACAGCCAATTGCAAACAAAAAAAGTAGGTAACAATAATTAAGTCTCCTTTGTAAAAAAAAAAATGAATTTAAATGAATGAAAAGAACTGGAAAACGGTTCAAAGCTTTGAGTTTCTAGAAATTCTAACGGAGTTCTGCAGCTGAGTCCGGGTGCTGACTCACACGGCTGCTTGCCAAGAGAGCATTGCTTGAAATGCCCAAAGTGCAGGAACAAGGGGAGATTGTGAAGTACTTGTCGACCAATGAGAATGCTCCGGGACCTTTTGGCACGCACATGTCAATCAAAGCGCTCAATTACCCAGTGAATAAAATTCGGTGTAAACTTCCACGCCTCTCTTCCCGGTTTATCCAAGTTTATTTCCATCTAGAAGTGGTCCATCTAGAAGTGGTCCATCTAGAATTACCTTAATGAAGCTGTTGTGGCGGTCTAGACTGGCTACTACATGAGACGACGAAGCCAATGTTGTAACTCAGACATGCCATTAATATAACTCGCTTAAAACGTTTATTTATGTGACAGAACAGAATTAACAGTATAGGCAAGCATCCTGGTTGGTGTGGAGATTCTTTCGTAGCCTTCCTGACGTCGTGTTCATGTTGCAGGATCATTAAACATGCCCAAACCGATTATACATCTGGAATATACAATGGCACTCAGTAAAGAAATGGCCTTATAACAATATTGTGTGCAAGATTCATTATCTGTGTTTCTGACAATATTAGTTAGTTCGTGTTTTCCTTCCGCCTGACTTAATTTTCATAATTTGTAATGATAGAGAGATTAGGAGTGTGAACCCAACCAATTTATCTTCGCAGTTCTTTGTCGTGCTAATGACGTCGAAAAGCTAGTCAAATGGTCCGTTTTAGTTAACAATACAGGGCTCATAACAATTACCCCCAACTGCCCTGCTGTAATTGTTGGCACACAGAAAGACCTTACACACACACACACACACACACACACACACACACACACACACACACACAAACTAAACCAAAAAGTTAGTATTTAGGATTAAAAAAAAACAGACTATAGCCTATTATGAAACTTGATGTGGGTGCTCAGTGCACAGTAACTTTTCTTTCAGAGAATGATTTCTGAGTATGAAGTAGGCCATGTAAAATTGTATTAAAATAATCTGAGTGAGTGAAAAAAAAAAATCATAGTTATAAACCCCACAATTTAGAAACGGGTAGTTCAGGTTTAAAATATTTAATGTATAATCAGTCATTGGGTGTAGGTGTGTAGCCTACATTTAAGTGCAAGTATCCAAAAATAGGCTTAGTTTCTCTCACACATGATGTAAATTTGACTCCGGTCAGTAAGTCCATCTAAGTGCCTATGCAAGACCGACAGGTGTGTCTGGTCTCTTATAGAGATGAAGATATGAAAGCCTCAACAATAGAGACTAAATATTTTGACAAGCAGTCTTGGAACATGGTAGACTTTTCCTGTGGGCTTTAACAGATCACAGATCATCATTCTCCACTCTCTCTGTTTAAATATATAGACTCATATGAGCATATAGGCGACGGTCCTCAGATGGCATGGTATGTTGTGAGCTACCAAACATCCTTCATCCATTACTGGACTTCATCTTGTCTCAGCTAAACAATATGACACAGTCTGCCGCTCTGTTTATACACACGAGAAAAGTTTGATAGAAAAAAAATCCCCGTGTGTGTTTTTGTCAAAGGGGGAAGTTTTAGCCTGTGTTTATTGTTAATATTTCGAAGTGTTGACCTCTGTGTTGTCATTTCTCAAACGACACTCACCTCCAATGTTACTTGGCAGCACATCCCCCAACCTCCAAGTTAGCATAATTGACGGTCTTTAGTCTCTCACTGATAGCCTCAGGTGTTAAGAAAAGCCTCACATAATGTCTTTGTAGCACATTACATTGCATTGGAGGTAATTGACTTATCAATAATGAAGCAGGGGCTAAATGTTATGTCTCTTAGCATGACATTAGAATAAACAAAAACAGACCAGCAGAAGCCTGCATTGTCAGCTCACTGCTATTAATGCAGACTAGCTTCCTGAGGAGTAATGAGATTCTTATCAAGAAACTAAAATGTGCATCTGAGGACACTGCGGAGCTAATCTTATAGCAATTTAAACAGGAACTTGACCCTCATTTGAAACCGAATAGAGGTGCTAAACAAGGCATTGTTTGGAGTCTTATCTGTAAGCCAATCAGAGGTCAGGCTTGCACCCCTACCCATCCACCCACCCACCCTCCTTTCTCCCAAAAACATACTGACACACATACACACACAGACCGAGTTAACCAAGGTATAACTATGTAGTTTTAATTACAGTAGGGTAGCGCTAGGTTAGTATGGATACTTGTATGGATGTCATTGTCTTTGTGCCTTGTTGTGTATGCTACTGGACACCTTAGTTTCCTTTGGGATTAGTATCTCTATCTATCCATATCTATCTATCTATTTATCTATCTATCTATCTATCTATAGGTAGAGTGAAGATATAGATGGAAATTAATTCATTAGTTACTTTTTAAAATTTGGTTTGCAATTTAAAAATTCATAACTTACACTTCATATAGGCCTACTGTGACTGACTATTCTTACAGTGTTAATCAAAGGGAACATTGTTTTGGTACACGCCGGGGATTTCACAAGACTGGCTGAGGTGTATGGCAGCTTGCAATGGCTTGTCTGGATGCTCTGCAGTACCCGTGACTAATTCAGCTCATTTGTGAAATTTACATTCAAACAAGGTGAAAGGAGTGGTGGTGGTGGTGGTGGTGGTGGGGTCTTGTTTCCCTGGGTTATTGGTGCTTCTGAAGATCCAGGAACCAGAATACCTTCCACATAACTCATAACTCATAACCTGTGTGCAGGCTCTGGGATTACTGCACAGCAGGGAGGGAGCAAAATAGAGGGAGCGACAAGGAAAGAGAAAGAGAGAGAGAGATGGAGAGAAAAAGAAAAAAAGAGAGCAGGCTGTTGATTTGGCCAGCTTCTTGACTGTGTGATTCACACACACACACACACACACACACACACACACACACACACACACACACACACACACATCGAGGTCAGTGAGTAGACGCTGCAGTGTGTGCCTTTCCACATTCTCGGGCACATCAGGCACATTTGTCCACTAAATCTCGAAGTTGCCAAATCTCTGAAAGCTGCCTCTGAATCTTTTAGCGACTGTGCGTGTCATCGATCTACACACTGCTATTGGAGCAGGTCCTTGAATGCTCCGCCTAATTACTATTCCAGTTCTATGCCTTAGTGAACACAGCTTACACGAGAAACACATGGTTCTGAGGGGATATTTGTAAGCTTGGAAAAAAAAACCTGGAGAAAAGTCATATGGCTTTGAAAAGAAAAGATAGCCTCGAATGTAGAATTGGTTGCCAGTCATGCAAAAAGGCCTATTAGCCCAATTAAAAAATGTCTTCAGATGTTATGTCAAGCCTAAACTCAAGTCATACCCCCTGTTGGCACAAATGTCTCCATCCCAGCACTGAGGTGTGTATAACTGCCCTGTCTGAGCTGTTTGTCTGTTCCATGAATCATCTTTGCGACCTTGAACTAATGATGAGTGCACACTATCCCACCACGGCCTGCCAAATGCAGAGACATGTTCTCAACACCGTGCAGACCTTCACACTGTGTTTCCGAGCCAGAAACGACAGATTGATTTGTGTGGAGGCTGGTGGGAGGAGGAAAACAGCAAAACAAATAAGTCGTTGCTTTTCTTTCGCAGCTCCTGGCCAAGAAAAGCAGAGCACGTCCTTCTGCTGCAGCTCCCAATGCCGGGATGTGTTTGCAGCCTTGCCCCCCCTCATGCCTCATAACAGCAGTCAGACCACGCGGCCAGTTCAAGATTAGCACTTCTCCTCCGACATCTTTGATCTGGGTTGTTTGGGCCTTTGTCCCGGCAACTACGTAGATATACACTACAAAACTAGAGGACAGCCAGGATTTTTATCTGCACACATCCACATGCGCGCACACACACACACACACACACACACACACACACACACAGTGCCTGTTTTACTTCCATTTTTTAACAAATTGCTCCAGTGGACATCCATTATCCCCACTGCCGCTGTTTGCATTAAACTGTCATGGGATGGCCAGGGTGGATCATTAGCTTATGTCTGGATAACAATTTAAAGCGGGGAGGCACAGACTTGAGCTCAAGGGTCAGGCTAAGAGTCCCAAAAATTGTTTCTTTGCAAGAAAACACACGAATGGATAACAATAGATAACAATTTAAAGCAGGGTTGAACAAACTTTAATCCATGTTAGAGTTCTAAAAATTGTTACTTTAAAAGAATCATATGTAATCTTTGCGTCCCAAAAATGAAACAAAATACCTTGAAAAAACAGGCCTACACATGAATGGATACTGAGATTTATCATTTAAACATAAATACATGCATTTCTACATGGTTACCAATTTCAACAATCTTTTGATCTTTTCTAACATCTGATGGCAATGAAAACATTACTTTTTCCACTCTCGTTGACCACACAGACACCCTTGTGGATTCAAAGATCTCATTGAACTTAAGGCTTTACACATTTACAGAGGATCCAGGTGTTTATTGGGCTAGATAAGTATATGTATTGCAGTCAATGGGAAATACACAAAGGTTCCTTTTAGTGTGGGGACCTCATCATGAACAATGGTTGCGTGTTGCCGATAGGCCACGCTTGCAGCTAAGAAAGAACTTGACAGCCATATGTATTTGATTACACAGGCATTACACCATTTGGCCATGTGTCACCATTTAAACTTTTAGTTCATCTGTAAATTACTGTCAGGATGTTGTGTATTCTTTTTAATTAGTGTTGTAGCCATTATTGCATTTACCATCATGCATAAACTAATTAGGCTTATAAATAAAAAAGACATTAAAAACACACAAACAAATGATGTCTCGCACACATGAAAAGATTTTTGTGTGGCAGTGACTATGGTTTTATGCCCCTGGACATCACCTCAGCTTCGTCACACACGTGGGCACACACGTGGGCACACACGTGGTCTGTGTGGTATTGTTTGTGTTCAGCTAAGCAACAAACACAGCACGTTCTATTGAAAGTAAACAAGCATGAACATGAATTTTAGTCTGGTCCCACATGGACATTTGTCTAACCAGAATTGTGCCATCACACCCACCACTAACTGTCAGCCCAGTGCAGTTGTGAGCAACATTTTATGTGAAACATGGCAGGACAGAACAAAAATGCTGTTTAGGTGAGTCATCTCCCTGCCAGCCTAATTCATATATAAATATAATTTCTTGCTTCAGTGGGATGTCGAGTCTCCCACAGTTCAGCTGGATGGGCACTGCTATTACATTGCAGCGGGTGGAATGCTGTGTTCTTGACCATGTCTAAGCTTATGGGAAGCCATCCAATTCCCACTTTCTTTTTTTCTTTTTCTTTTACCTCCTCTTCCCTTAAGAAACCTCAGAGTGGTTTCATCAGGAACCCATTTCTGCTAATGAAGAAAGCATGGCCTGGTGTGTTTAGTCATCCCCAACCACTGAGGGTTTTGACCATGCCGCCTCCCCCCACCACCACCACCACCACCACACCACCTCTGGTGCATCCACCTCCACCTCCACTCTCCTAGCCTTTCACACAGTCACTCCTGATATTAACCATCTCCCCTTGCGCTGAAATAAGAAAAGAAAAGCATCATGCATGAGGTCCCCTTTAGCCACAAACACCATTATGTTTCAGGGGGTGATTTTCACTAATGACTGATTTTTTTCAGGAACTTAAGGAAAGTTATGGTTCAGTCACAGTGAAAACATACAGGGTTCGATGAATGTAAGTGCATTTCAAGTTTATTTTATAGTCTAGGCTATTGATTTCTTTTGTCACAAACTGTTGAAAAGGAGTGAATGTAGACACAGAGTAAACAACCAATGTAAATGACAAACCCATGCCAGACTGAGGATGAAACGGTAAATGTGTAATCAGGAAAGAGCCTGGCTGATGAGAATAGATGCCCTCTTCTGTGAACCCCAGCTGTTGGATAGAGAAAAGGCAGACATTGGTTGGGGGAAGGGATATAAGTGTGTGTGTGTGTGTGTGTCTGTATGTGTGTGTGTGTGTGAGTGGTGTTGGGGGGTGGTGGTGGTTGGGGGGGGTCACCTGCCATTCAGTGTATTTCCAAAACATTCAAGGGTCATGTTGTCCCCCCTCCCTCCAACTCCCACTCCACCCCCGCTCACCACCCACCTTCACCCCTTCTCTCTCCTACACCGCGGCAGAAAGACGGGTGAGGAGCGTACTGGCTGCCTGCGACAGGAGGCACTGGCCGTTCCCACCGGCAGACCACTATGGGAACGAGACAGGCCCCAGGCTTGGAGCAGGTCAACCTTGTCTCCTCGTCTGACTGTCAAAATAAGGCGAGCGATCCCCCCAGGCCGCTGGCCGGGTCCTGCTGCCCCTTGGAGCCAGATGCTTACGGAGCGGGAGAGTGAAGCAGGGGCACCAGGACTGGAGAAGCAATTAAATCAAACACGCGTGAGTGGCTGCAAGACAAACGCCTTCGTCAGCTCCTCTCTCTCTCTCTCGGCACCACAGAACCAGCTCCCCGAGACAGCCTGCGTATGTGTGTGTTTCTTTTTCTCCCTTTCAGCCCTCTTTAAAATGTGGAAAGAAGGAGTGAAGATAGGAAAAGAGAAACAGAAAAAAAACGAGAGAGAAAGAGGAGGGAGGTGGGGGGCCCAGGGAATTCTGTGTCAGCAAGCTACATTTGAAGATATCGCAAAGGGGGTCAGTGAGAAATTGGTCGATTCCATGATCCACCCCACCTCCTGTGCCCATTTTCCCCATGGATTGGCCCTCAAACTTGGGGTCAGACTCACTGTCTGACCTTTGAACCCCCATGTCACGTCTCTGCGTAATTACCTATGAGCGTCAAACCCTCCTGCCATCCTTTGCCAAAGACAATGTAACAATTTGTCTTTTCAATTGTCCGTCACTCACTCGGCCCTGGACCTTTTCAGTGGGCCGAGTGGGGCTTTCCCCCCTTTCATATTTATTTATTTATCTTACTTGGAAAAGTGGGGGGTTGTCTGGTTCAAGAAAAATGGGGTCTTTGTTTGGACCCGTTTCACATGAATATAACAACCCACCACCCTATCCACCTCCCCACCCCTCCTTCAAGTCCTGCCTTCTCCCCGGTCTCCGTAGCTCTGTATAGTCACTAGTGCTTTCTTTATGCCTGGATTTGTTTAAGAGGCCTAGAGGGGCCTTATCTTGGGGGTCATTCTGCCCTGGATTTCCACAGCTACACAAGCAGCAATTAAAAGTTGTATCTGTTTGGGGCTCCACTGCTTTGGCTTATTTGTTTTCAATGGACAACAAATTGATGGAGTAGCGTTTCTTTTTTTTAGTTATATCCTCAGCACCAGATTATTGATCACACTAGAACTATTTGTTTGTGTGTCAGTGTGTTAATCAAAATAGTTTTATTAGTCTTGATATAAACAACAACAAAAGCTGCATCAGAACCGCAAACAGAAAATCAACATTCATCTCTACAGTTTCCAGTGCAGTAGTTTAATTCATGAATGTACGGTTTAAATAATTCAATAAATTCAATTTTGATTTCGATTATGATTATGAAATCTAGATGGAGGCAATGCAAGGCCATTGAAACAGTTCTCCTTCAACACAGAGAAACTCAGAATGGGTGGTTTACAGTGAGCGTAACTGAATGTGAAGGAATAAAAAGCTGTTTGTTTGGTTTGGGTCATTAATTGAAAGTAAATATTGACCAAGTCATTTGACTCGAATTAAAATGGTAGCAGAATGCAAAGCTCCAATCAGGAATATTGAAGTCAAATGAGAGTCCCAGAGGACAGTGTGACTCAGGGTCACTGTCCACCTAATGCCCTAATCTGATTTAGTTTGACATAGATCAACCCAGACGGCCTCAGTGTGAGTCCAGATTGCCAGAAAAGGACTGCTTTTCTTCCGTTTCATTCGTTCTTCCTCTCCCCCAACCCCTACCACCTACTTCCCTCATCACTTCCATGTTCCTCCCATCCTATTTTTACACCCATCCCCTGTTTCTTTCTTGTTGCACTGTGTTTGCTGGTTTTCTCTCCTTAGATGTAGAGTTTTTGACGGTGATATGTGGGATTGACAAGACTCATGGGACTGCTTCCCCCAGTACTTCTCCAGTTTCAAAACTCTCTCTCTCTCTCATTCTCTCTCTCTCGCTCTACCTCTCCCTCCACTGTTTTCTCCTTTCTCTCCCTCTCTCATTTCCATATGTCTCACTCATGTTTCTCAAAAAGGCGGAGGCCGTCATCTCCAACTAAGGATTTTCAAATAATCAGATGTCTCACCTTAAAAGCAAGTCATTTTTTTGCCAGCTTCAAAGCGGTACAGTCAAATGCACTTAGAATAATATTTAGGAAGTGGTGCTTTGAGCTATGAAGATGTCAGTGTCAAAGAAGATCATTCATATGTGCACAGGGGTTCAGCATCGCTGACTGATTCAGTGACTTCCTGTGTTTTTCCTCCCTCTTAGACGTGAGCATGGTGTCTGATTCCTGGATATGACTCGGAAAGATTCCATTGAAATTCTGTTAAGGCCAGCGCTGGCGATAACAAATTTTCCATGGAATATTTGACTGTGATGCTAACTTGAATCCCTGCGATTTCACTGGATTCCGTCCTAAAGTGTGTCAAACCAGACCAGCACGGACAAAAAAAAGTCTCTCCCACATATGGGTAATGAGAGCCAGAGGACTGGGGAAGATGTTTCAGATTTGGGCCGTTTAATCTTAAGTGGCTAGGCATGGATAAACACGCTATTTATTCCACCCAATTTGGCTTGAACAAGCCATTTATTTTCATCTTTTGGGTTGTTATGAACCGCAAAATCACGTCCATGTCAGATGAGAAAGCTGTGGTTGGCTAATGGCTGTGGTTGGTTTTGATCTGGGGAAGATCTATCACAGTGTGCTAAGGCCTCTGTGCATGTGCCCACCTTTTGAACACCTGGACACAAACTGTATCACTATATCACCTTCTCATTCACATAATACATTAAATGGTGAAGAATCATTACCTTTTTTTGCTTCATAGTGAGCCCAACAAGGAGACTGATGTTGCTGCTCTTGACACAAGTATCGACATATACTATTATATTTATCTTTTCAAAGGTAGTATTTATTCAAATTTGAGGAAATCCTGAATCTTGGATCTTTTTTATCTGGCAAAAAAACATGACTCCCCATCCCACCCCCAGTATGTGACAAAACCCTTTTTAATTTGGACCTGAAACCAGACTAATTGACAGACATAGAACACCATGTTGTTCAAAGCTGTCTGAAGGGGAAAGAACGAGGGGCGGAAGTGGATGGTGGATTGAATGAAAAGCAAGGACCCAACTGATAAAAGACACTCTAAACAGGATATTAAACAGCTAATAAACATTTAAAGGTGCAGAGCGTCTCACTGCAAATGCTTACAAGGCAGCCTGCACTCAGAATGGTCTCACATTTCCAGGGGATTTTGAACTTACACAGCAAAAAATAAAACTGAAATTCAGCAAATTACAACATATGATGGCAAGCAATTCATCACCCATTAAACTCTAGGTAGGCCCCCAGGGTGACTATTTTCCCATCAAACTGTGAATTTGTTGAAATTATGTTGGATCTATGCAACAGAGAAAATGTAGCTTAATCATCAAGCCTGAAAATATATTACAATAGATTACAATAGATACAGCAACAGCAAGAGGTATAATGCACAGTATAAAGATGATACATTTGCTTCATTGCTTGTGTTACAGAAGCATAAGAAAATAAGGATTTAGTGCATGGACAGTAAACAAAAATGGGGTTGGAGATTTACCAAGTTCGACATTTCTCAGCAAAATTAGATTCTCTCAGAGGGGTCAGTCTTGGCAAAATAAGATGTTTTTTGAGTAGTCAAGGATTTCCCTGACCAAAACCTTTTGGCTAAATCCAAAATGGCTGCAAATAATTTAAAGCAGAGATTTCCAGAGATAACATAATGCAAAGTCTAGTTTACTCTTAAATCAATGCATAAAGTGTGGCATGTTTCCTTTAAAATGAATAGTGCAGTGAGCAGTATTTTCAAACTCATTTAAGCTTAAACAGACATTTAACGGAGTCAATGCCCACAGGTTTGGTCAAAGAACGTTTCTGTTATGACATTAAAAATACATATAATATATAATATAATATCCTAAAAATAATGTTGCCAGGGCATATTGCTGCCTTCTATCAAGTTTTCGTCCTAAAGGTTTCAGACACGGGCAGCATTATTCTATGGCGTAGAGCAATACTAAAGGTGTCTGTCTGCTTCAGTTTCTGCCAAATGTCATGATGTCTGTGATACCAGCTGATCCTGTACAGGATCTATGCCAGATCACAATCTGGTTAGGGTCAACTTAAGAGACAGACAAAAGCACACACACACACACACACACACAAACTTGTAACTTGTAGGAATGGGCAATTGAAGGCTCGTTACGCATTACGGCTCACAGTAAACTGTCAATTTTTCATCTTAAATGTCGGTGGTGCAGCGAAGAAGACTGCATGCTGAGGCCCTGTTGACTCTGGAGCTATCCTTCCCTGGTGTTGGAGCAATCCTCCGCACTATTACTGTGTGGATCACACTCTAGGCCTGGCCGGGAGCCAGGCACTGTTTTAGGGGGCCCAGCTCTCTCGCCTTGTGCTCAAATTCTTCACATCTGGTCTCTATTGTTATTTGCCTGAGCAAAGGTACTCCTGTTTTATACGGTCACACGAGTAGCCGCTTGAATGAAACCTGTGTATTTGTATTATATAACGGGGTCTAACGCACACATTTACACATATTTCCGTACGTGCGCCTGAAACCGTTGAAAGATTACATGGACGGAAAGTGTTAGAAATGTAAAAATGACCCGCAAATAATGTTCTCATGGCAGGTGTAGAAACTCAGCGAACAATGGGGGCTCAGTGTGCTTTTGAAAAGGTTTATTCACATGCTCTCTAAGTATGTATTGCTACACTGGGAAAGGTCTTGGCGTATTTGAAACATTTGTGGATGTGTTAGTGCCATCCATGGTTCTCATGTGGAACTGCATGCTGGTGGGGTTGCGGTGCATCATGCAGGGGTGCCTGCCATCATGTGTACAGTACACCAGAGAATCCAGACCAAATGTGTCATGATAAGTATTCTACTTTAAATCCATTTGTATAAATCAAGCTGGAGAATTATAGACTTATAGGCATGAGGCGAGTAGTGATTCAATCCTTTTGTGATTTCATGATTTGTAGTAGCTTCACAAAATGAAATCCTCATTAAAAAGTGGAAGAGGTTATTCTAAGTTGGAGTGTTTGAGAGTTTTACTGTCTGTGTTGGTGTGTTTGAGAGTTTTGTCTGTTCCTGTGGCAGCACCTCAAGTCAAACAAATTGAAACTGTCATTTTAATATTGAAAACAAAATTGCGACCTCCCATCCGTTGACAATATAGGTTAATTTGTACACGTTAAATCTGGGGAAAAAATCCATGTATTGTTGTTTATTTTCCCCAATCCTGTCCCACCTATCAACGACTATTCCAAAAAGTTCTGCCAGCAACAAATGTTAAACAGGGAAGCCTCTGACATTTTGTTCCTGATCCTATCTTTGGCTGTTCATTCATTTGTCAGGGAACATCATCAGCAAAAGCTGTTTTCCCAAACATTTAATCTTCCATGGTATCTGTTCCTCAAGCTGTGTACTGTTTGTGTATGTGTGTATGCGTGTATGTGTGTGTGTGTATGTTTTTGTGTGTAGTTTCCTTAAAAAAGACCTCTTTCCATCTCTACTGAGAAAATTGTTATGAAACAACATCTCAGTTTTTTCCATGACACATCATAGTTTGCATAGCATTCACTCTGACACTTCATCACTGTTTGCTCATTTCTGAGCACCAAGCTAAAAGCGATGCTCCCAGATCTCCCTGATCCCACAGGGAACCAGCATGGCCGCTCATAACTCGTTCACCTTGAGTTGCTCACAGTGGCGGAGTGTCCACCTCCGACGCAACCGGAGAGGAATGTGTTTGCAGACGAGTGCTCAGCATCCTCCAGGATGGTAGGGCCTGCTGCGCTTCAGGACAACAGCTCAATTAAGGGAGGAGATCTGGAGGAGTTCTTGGAGCATTCCTCCACGCGGGTTCCCACACCGGCTGGCTGGCTGGCTGGCTGGCCGTTGTTTTGTTTGTCCCCTGAAAGCACCGCAGGCTGTCCAGGGCCCTCTCCGTGTGGACGGCCGCAGCTCCAGAACCTTCTAATGAGCACCATTTGGACCAGTCATCCAGAACACATGCTAGTTAATGGCCAGCCACGAGGGCTTTAACTGCAGCCCAACCCCGGGCTGATGCTGCGGCCATAGGTCTCCAATGGAAACCCAATACGTCTTCACAGGCTGCCCAGTGCAATCCAGGACTCTGATTTATGCCATGCAGCAAACTTTGCCTGAATTGCACTGTAAAGCTCTCTGTCCTTCTGGGGACAGGGGTACTCATATGCCCATGATTGGGGGGCTTCTTTGTGGGCTGCTGAAGCCGCTATCGCTCCTCAAGTGTCAAGCAACCAAGAGGGGCTGAGGAACACAATGGCATATATGTTTAGTGCACATTGTGAAGGTAATGTGAGGGTGGTCTTTCAAGCCAGTTCATTGTTCCTGCTGTGCTCAGGCTGACAGGACCTTCGCATGGGCCACTCCAGTCACAAAACCATGCTGAGAGACTTTCTCATTTCTTTATTTTTTGAGGTCTGAAAGGAAGCCTAACATAGTGTGACTCACTGCCACTTGACCCTGTGCTACTCTCCTTTAAAATGTCTATTGAAATACGCCATTGTTAATTGTCTCAGCCTTTTAGCCAGAGCCTGGGAAAAACTCTCAATTTCACATTTAACATTTGACCAAAAAAGAGTATTCTCTGTTTTCTTTAAGAACACCGTGAATAAACTGATAGCTGATTCAGCACTAGTCAAACAGCACTATACAAATATGAAGACACATATTTGTTTCAAGTTATGTTTCGCAAAGATATATAAAAAAACACGGCATAAAACATAAACTGTCATGAATATTGAATTAAATGTTTATTACAATTATAGTTTTCTTTTGTCTGTTTCAACAGTTGTGCCCTCATAAATCACTTTTTAAATGGTTGTCTTGCCGGTCTGACAATGAAATTGCTCGTCAGTAGTTCTGAAGCAAGATTGGCATCATGCTGAGACAACGTACAAGAATTAATTTTCATTTGGCAGCGGAGTGTTTGTTTTATTCTTTTTCTGTAGGAGTAGTTAATCAAAAGATTGTGTGACAAACATAACTCTGTTTTAATAATTATCTGTGACAGTAGCATTTGAATGATAAAATACTCTGTCATTTTTGGTCAGGCTGTCCTGAAAATATCTAATTGAGGGGACTTGAATGCTCTTCTTTATGACTGCCTGTGTATGTGTCAGACATCTTAGTTTATTTTGACTGTGACATTGTGCGCTGTCAGTTAATAGATTATAGGCAGATTATAGTTGGTTGCTGTACAGTAGGCTATGCAATCTTAGTTCAATGGCCTGTAAAACTCTAAACTCTCTGTTTACCAAGAACCTCTTTATTTGTGACATTTTAGGGATTAGGATTTTTCACATCCTCTCACAGAATACCACTGTTTCCACCGTCTGCTAAATAAAAAGTCAGGCTGTTGCCTGTCTGGGCCTGTTGTGTCTTCACTGGGTGAGAGTGTGTCTCCTCGAACACAAGCACCAAATGAGTTTGACTGACTACAGGCCAAAGGCCAGCAAGGGCTTGAGGCGGAGTCGAGGAGAAACAGAAATGATTAGCCTCGTCAAACAGGGCCAGTGCCGAGGTCACTAATGACCTGATGTTAACTAATTGACGCACTGCCTAACAAATAATGATAAATCATCGATGGATTGATCAGCAGGTGACATCAAGGCAGGATCGTATATTTCAGGTGATGGAAATATGCCAAGTCATACTAATCAAGTGTACAAGGAAATCTGTCAAGATTGTTGTAGTTTTTATCATCGGATTCAGTCATCAGAATTCAACCACATTTCCTTTTTTTAATTCAGAAAATCGTTTCTGAAAGCAACTGATCTGAATGCAAGATTATTAGAGTTGGCAGAAATTGGGAAGAATTGTCCCTCTATGTATTTGAAGAGACGTTTTTTCCTTTAAAACAAAACACAGTTTATGCCTTTTGTTAATGTTTTTAAAAACTGCTACGTTAAAATTTGAAAAATAACAGTAACTGTAAGTGATATTTGTAAGTGTAAGTGTTTGTTATTGCCATGTTGTCTTACTGCAATGTCCTGTTTAGTTCAACCCCAAATAGAAAAATAATAGGATGTGGCTTTTTTTAAGGGCCTTCTAGAAACAATTAAAATGGCACCACCTACAGGACTTCACCCCCTGAGGCCTATGATGCATTCAGGTCACATATTATATGCAAGAAGTAGAATTTGGCATTTTGAAGACATTGAGGAGAGATGTGAATTCTGATATATAATAGTGCTCTGATCCAGTCTCTTCAAGTGACTGTTTTCTGTGCCGAGAACTCTTCTGGACAACCATTTTCATCACCCATCACCCCATCTGACTAACCTATCACACTCTCACAGTGAGTGTAAATGTCAGCCCACCAGCATGGACTCTGCCTCCATGCTGCTTCCCCCATTCACTCTGAGGGTAATGGGTCTCGAATCCTGCTGGGACATGTCCCTCTATGGCCACTGTTGTCAGCCTATGCATTTTAGTAATAACAATAATAATGGAGCTGTGCAAGATAAATTAGGTGATTTGCATCCATTCTGTGTAGCATATGGTTAAATATGCTAACTCGGTTCTAAACCTAACATCTTGACCAAAGTATTAATACTGAGTGGTGATGACTGAATATCCAAGTACTGGCTAGAGAACAAAATCTCCTAATTTGTAGTAAGGGTAATTGCCTTCACCATAGACAACTTGCTAATTGTATGGCCAGCATCCTTTACAGGGGCCAGAATGTACAGCAAACTAGATAAAACAGAAATGTGAGGCGCATCGAACTTGGTCAGCATTCTGCCCAGAAACACTTGAATCTGGATCTCTTTAGAGCGCTCCTCGGGGCAAATCCAAACAGACATTCTAACACAAGACAGAACCGTAGGCCAAACAGTGGCATGCCAATATGCTGTTTAACCCACTGACCCATGCTTGGAAATAAGGCACACAGCATGGCAAGCATTAGCATACTGTAAATAAAGGTGGTCTCTGTCCTCGTTTGAACCTGTATGCTTGAGAACCATAGTTTGTTCAAAACGGAGTTTGGTAATGATCCAGCCACTGATGTGTTCTTTCTCAGATTGAGCAATCTCGTGGATGGTTCCACATCAAAGCGCACGCTGAATGGTTTGGACTTCACAGGTCTGACGGCAGCTGCCCCCATGGTTTATGAAATGCATTTCGACAGCAATCTTGCATTCACGGTCTCTCATCTAAAACTTGACCACTCAGAGCTGGGTGGTCTCTCAGTAGTTCAGACTGAAGTCAGGCCCGGTGACTATATGAAAGCTTCGCTGAGGTATCCCAACTGTGTTGGCAAGCTCTCCCCAAAGACGTGCAAAACAAACATGCTCTTATCTAAAAACATAAGTATGTTTGTTGTGTAGCCATGCAGTCAACCATGACAAGTTTATTGTATATCATCAGTCTCTTTCAACTACTAACACAAGAGATGGGTGTAACACCAAGGCCCTTCTCCAGGCCTGCATGGTAGTAGCAGAAAAAAAAAATTAAGTTTAAATTACTTGCTTCTGATTCTAATTACATGAAAAACAAAAATTACCACAGTGGTTTAAGAGATACTGGCAAAAAAATGGTCTGTCCTTCTCAAAAATGGAAAACTTTGGAGCCTGTTCAGTGGTACAGACGGTGTGGCGATGTGCGCCAAGCACACGCGTCCTGCACTGGGTATGACCGGCAGCCGCAGCAGCAGCCACAGCAGCAGTGCAGGAGGGTGTGGGGGGTGTGGGTGACACGCAAGCAGAGTCTCTGGTTGACATTCAACACGCATTTATTCCACAGGGTCATATGTCATCTCCTATCTCCCAGCATACCCTAAATTGGCTCAGAGACGACCAGTGACTGCTTTTAATTTATCCCAGCCTCACGGTGCCTTTCCCTCAGCGAGAGGGTCGTCATTAGTCGAAACCTGTTAGAGACACGGAGCTCTCTGGTGACTGGTTACAACACACTCTAGTGAATTTTGTTGATGCAATCCAGAGAAAACAAGCCACCACCTGCAAAGAAAGTCTGCTCTTGTGTTTTTTATGTTTAAATGAACCAATTGTGAAATACCAACATTTTAAACAGATTCCAGTGTTGCATTAAAAAAATAAAATAATAAACATATTTTTCCTTAGCCTCCTTAAAAGAAGATACTGTGCAGATCTTGATTGTTCATGCTTATTTAAGAAGATATGTTGACGGTGTGTTTTGATGCACTGTGACATTAAAGTCTTGAATGCAGTTTGATGCAAAGCAGTCAAGCATAAAATCACAATCTGTTTTGCTTTCCGCAAGAGTCGCTTCAGCTCCGTCTTTACTGAAACGGCTCAATGAATTCATTTTATCAGTAAAACTTACAGACATAATACAAACAGGTTGGCTTGGCCTGTTTCTTTTGTTCATGGTATTGTAAACTGTTTACTGACAGTTCCCTTAAAGGTTTAGAAAGAGACCAACAGTGAAATCAAAAGGAGGCACCACACATTTCTGTATATGTTATGAAGAGTACACATATCAAAAAAAGGTTCTGATAAAATTCTAGTTTTGAGGCCGTTGAGGCATAAATTGTTGTGTTTGAATTTCCTCTGAACAGCTCTCAACATCAAGGGGCGTAAAGTAAATGTTTAAGTCATCATATATGCCCTAGGAAATAGAGCATTCAGTGATTTAAACGGTACATTCGGTGCTCAGGATGATTTAAGCCAACTTAGTATACTTCCTTGTAGTATAGACAAAACAGTAGAGTTTCAGAGGTATATCATGTGTGTTTGACTAGCAACACTTGTGCGCAAGATTTTAACCTGACTTCCAGTTTCATTCAAGTTGTTTACATAACACCAAGCAGCATTAAACAAACCTCCACCTTCAAACACATCCCTTAATAATTGATTAAGCCTATATTTTTTAGCCACTTACTAATTCTGACTAATTCTTGAACATTTATTATTTTATCAATATTTTTATGGAGCCCCATTATTATTATAGATCAGACTTGTTAAATCATAAAGTCCATAAAACTGACATTAATTTGGACTGCTGACATATTGTATCTAACATGCAGATGTAGTGACATCTAGTTGCTGTATTCTATTGCCCCTGTTGTTAAATGGTGTATGAAAAGTAACAAAAAGCAGTCTCATAAAAACAAAGTTTGTATGAGCACAAAAACTTGCAGGATATGTAAATGTTGTGTGATTTGGATCTAAAGCTTGTATCTTTTACAAGGCTTATCTAATTTCTTCCATTGCATTGGCAGAAAGCCAAAGAAAACATTTGGATTGATTGAATGGGATGAAACTTGTTGAAAACTATCAGCAAATCATTCATTATAACCACGAGTAATCATCTCTCCGTGCTCATCTTTACTAGATTGTATGGAATAACTACAAAAGAAATGACATCATACTGAAGAAAGCATATCATACCGATGACACTGATGAGTACACATCATATGGATGATACTGACTGCAGCATATGTGGTTGGCAACACAGGTCCCACAACTGAAAATAATGATAACAAAACAACAACATTATTAAGATTCATCATCATCATCATCATAACTATAATTTAATTGTGATCTTTATAATTATAACTGTCTGATGTTATATTTGAAGAGTTCAGATGCAAAAGCCTCTAAAAGCCATTTCAATTAATTTACAGAAATATATTTTTTAAATTCTGACGAACTATCTATTCAGTCCAAATCCAATCTGATTTGTTTTTACATAATAAAAAGAATTGAATAAAAATAAAAATAAATAGCATTTTTATACTGATTACTTACAAAATATTATTAAAACCTCCTTTTTGAATATTTCTGAAAATGGATTTAGAGGCTTTTGCACCTGAACTCTTCATTTATCTATACACATTTAATTTCACTGGAAGTTGTGAATGAAGCTCATTGAGTTTGTAGCTGACCTGCAAAGTTGCCTCGACTTCTTCTCCTGCCGCATGATGTTTTTGGAGCGCAGATTGAACTCTCTTTTGTCCCGGTATCACTGGGCTGCTGACTTTGGCTCCGGATGCTTCGGTGTTAAAGGATAGAAAGTGACAAGGCTTTCTCATGTAACTCGCTTCCCCCGGCATGTTCTGTCAGGGTAACTGTGTTCTGCTGACATACTGCTCTGGGCATGAATGACTGATCATTGCCATTAAATGTTTAGTTCACCACACACCACAGAGAGGAAAATTGAAAACCATACAGCTTTTCTTCACGGGCCCAAATACACATTAATAATAGGTGAAGGCAGAAATAGGCCTATATATGTGTTTTTGTTCAAAGTTGTTATGCATAGTTATATTTAAGATTTGTAAATCTGACTAGATTTAGTGCTATTAAAACAGTATAAATATTTTCTAATTTGAATATATACTTAAGAAATTACTTATACTTACAGATATAGATGCTGTCAAATAAGTTGGCCTAAATAAAACAAAAGTCTGCAGAACATCATAAAGACTTAGACCAGACATCTGAGATATTGTGAAATATTTTGGCATAAGTCACTTGGTGGGGCTCCCAGAATATCGACCAATACCACCCAGACCCAACATGCCCTTTGACCCAAACATTTCTCTGTCAGTCAAACATTTAATTCAGAGGGTGTCTGCAGATATTAAAATAGTAAACTAGCTATTTGGATTTGTAAATAGGATTTAGTACAAAGTTCAGCATCCAGAGACAATGGCCTTGTCAATTAAACAAAGAACTGCACACAGCCAATTCTGTTCTCGCTGGTTGCCATGTTTATAAAAGCAATGACAGATGCTATGAATCATCTCAATTGCACTTCCCTGTGTGTTGCACAGATAGAGCAGTGAAGGAGTTGAGTGCACACAGGGATTACTCCGGCCATAGTCCATCTCTGCCAAGCATTGCTATACATATACATACCAATGGGAGGAATGTAAACAGATGTGGCTATAGGAGGCTGCTGAGATGGAGTCTCTGGACCACAGACAAGCTCAAAGGAACAGAGAGAGTGAGGAACAGAGAGGAAGAGAGAGAGGGAGATAGGGTGAGTCAGTAAGAGAGAGATGTATTCTGTATAAATGTTAGCAAAATCCCTGTCAGTCAATGGCACTTGAAAAGATGGAATGCCATGGGCAAATATGGAGAGGCACACTTCTGGTGAAATGCGGTTTGATTATACTTTGTATTTCACCGATTGAGTCTGTGCTTACTGTACCTCCAGAGAAAACCACAGTATTGTTTCTATATTGCTATGTGCACAGAATGAGGTACTGGGTCTTTTACAACCTGAACTGGATAAAAATGCATTAAAGGTTAAACAACAGAATTCCTTTAATTGTTCTCTTGTCTGGGATAAGCGCTCCAGAGAGGTTAAATCTTTCTGCTTCAGTAAATGAATCTGTTTATCTCAATACACATCAGTTTATATGCAGTTACATGCAACAACGTCCTCAAAGCTACCATAACTCCAAGGAAGAAGATGGGGAGAATGAACATCCCCCTATCTTTTTCAGTGCTCTAGTTAAGTACACTGGTGTTGTTATTTTAAATCTGTCCTAAGTATACTGTTAGCATTTACCGTTTTTAAAAGTTTTAAAAACCCGTCCCGTTTTTCATTGTACAAATGCACTCATGCCAAGTTGTAGGCACTGAAGTGATGAGGGTGTGGAGTGCACAGCTGTCCAACTTGCAAATTATATATTTAATATAAGTTCTTCATCAACATGACTTACCCCATTACAAATAGAATACTATAGAACTGAAGCCATTTACAATAGCTTTGCTGGAAAATCTCTGTGGTCATTTTTTTGTAATGTGTATGCTAGCCCACTTGGTGGCACCATTGCAATACATTGTAAGCCATAATTCATTGACGCAGTAACTGCTAATATGTAAAAAGAGGGTAGGTGGTTTGTAAAGGTTTCAAATGAGAAAGATGAAATTAGGGATATGTCAGCAATTTGATGGTTTCCTTCTTAGAGATACCAGAGATGGTTGATATTTCTGTTCAAAATAGTTAAATTCAGAACAAAACAATCCAGATTTGGAAATTCAGTGGTTTGAGTAATCCACAACAGATTTCGGGATCATAGGATCATTTGGATCATTTTCTATCCAGATTACATTGTTCTGAACAACTAGGCCCTGGTGATACCTCCGTCCTGAAAACAACTACACATAAAATACACAATGTAATGTATGTTTTTTTTTATTACAGTTCACAAAATGCACAACATGGATTTTTACACTCCATTCAAGTAAGTGTACAGTACATGGTCATTCAGGTGACAAGTACCCTCAAAAAACAGAGGATAAGGCTTCGCTAGCACCGAGTGGAGGAGAGGACATTTTTGGAGAATACAAGACTCCCTGACATATCAATAAATACCAAAAAACAAACAAAAATGCTGTTGAAATGCTCAGAATGACATGAGGTGTGTTGAGCGCAGCAAAATGGCCACTTTAATAATGATGGATGTTGTACGACCTGACAGACTGCCTAATGAACAGTAAGATATGATAAGTCTATGAAACTGTGTAGAAGTTTGTGGACGGATAAAAAAATGAAGCCGTATTTTAAATTCAACCCTGACTATGCATAAGTATGTCTATATGGCAATAATGATCTGTGCTACTGTAAGTAATAGAAGGCTTACCAACATTTGAATGCTTTTTTTAACCAGTGTTGAAATGAATATGAAATGTGGAAAAATACTGAGCTGTTTTTCCACATAAATTTCACTAAATAATTTGATCTTAAAGCACTGCAACTGAACATGATCTGACATATTTTGTGTTGGAGAGAAACAGGCAGAGGTCTGATCGAACGCGAACAACTTTATAATGTATGAACCCTTAGTTCATCGTTCTAATACTAAACGCAGGGGCTGGTGGTCCATGGATGTAGCCCATATTGTGAGAGGACTGCAATGCAATGAGCAACCATAGTGACCGTAACGTCAAAAGAGAACGAGCTGGTGGATTACCGGTACCGGAAAAGATATAACTAATATAGGTAATATGTTTCCAGAGTCTCCATCATGCAGTGGCTGTTTGGAGCAGCTCTCAGCTGCAGTGCTGACCGCCAGGTCCCTGAGATGCACAGTACTGGCTTCAGGGTGGATGTGGCATTGAAACAGGCACTTACGGATAGCAATACTGCATTTCAACTGACAACGTAACAATATTCAATCAATATTATAGCTATGATGGGTAGTAATAAGACTATCATATTTCCCAACTAACAAAATGACCTGAACCACATGTTTCTTTTTTTTTTACATAAACAAAGTGCATCTGAATTCCCTTTCATGTTTGAAGTGAGCTTGCCTTAGAGAAAAATCACAGTGAATCTCATCTCACGGCGCCATGGATGTACAGAGGACTTGGCTGGCTTCAAGAAATGCATGAGGACATCTCTTAAGATTGAGTGTCTCTGGCGGCCAAACTGGAGGAGCATAGCACTCGGTAAGAAAAATCACTACCTCCAGGGCACAATGTGTTATGACAAAAGGCCTATAGCAGCGTATGGAAGCCATGATGTACAGTAAGCGCTGCGCTGTGCAGTGATGAGAAGCATGTGTCTCTGTGGCGTTCGGGGCGGCTCATGCGGAAACACGAGGGCTCTAGTGGTTAAGGGCATTTGGTAGTCTTGGCTCACGGCTGGGCTGGGTCCCAATTCAATCCCTCTGCCCTTATCGCTGGCATCCTCCATTTTACCTGTGGGTCACCTGGTTGTTCAGGAGCCCTGGGAATGTGTCCTCCACCTCGGCACTGAACGAGCCCCCTAAGGTGGATTTTGGAAATAATAACAGTAACAAATTATTATTGAATATTGTCAATTATTCTCTATAAAATATTCCAACCTGAATGTACTTTAAGTGTGATACAATTTTAAATATGGATTTGAGGATGATTAAGTGACTGTGCAGCAGTTTTACCTATGTGACAGCTGTACATCCATATGCGGTGTCCGTCATAGCGACATCTGCATTTCACCATGTTATTGGAGAAGTCTGATTCTGGAACTTCATAGTTGGGATTAAGAACCACCTAGGAAAAAAAATAAAAATAGTTTAGCTTTTTGGTGTAGCTGAAGAAACATGACGATTTAGAATGGCCATAAAATCAATCAGCCAGAATACTGAATTACATCACTGATTTAAAAAAAAACTAAACATTACTTATATATTAATGAACTGGAGGGGCCAACATCTTATTCTCAGTAATACCAGAAGAGCACACTAGAGGGCTCTCTTTCATCATGAATAGAGACTAGTGGACAGCAGGTGGATAAATGTACTCCTATTCGAGCCGTGAATTTTAGTGTGTGTAAATTACCAGTATCACTTTGCTGGATTTGTTAACTGCCCATGTCAATAGATCTGGACAGTATGTTTAAACTGAGGTAAAATGAATGTAGGGCTGGTATGTATGTCTAATTATCATAGTAACAGTAGTGTTTGAACTAATTTTGAGCCACTACCATACCAAGTTTTCTCATTCACTGACAAACAAATTTGACCTATGACTTAAAAAAAGGGTGCTCTGAAAATGGCTTGAACTTTACAAAAACCGAATAACACTTAATGACAGCAGTCTTAAACATGAATGAAGTGTCATTAATGTTTATGATACGTGTCATGTCATGTTTGTGACAGGCTCATGTCACCCTTATGTAGACCCCTTCAAATAAAGTGTTACCAACAAAAGTACTCAATGTGACATAGGCCTACTGAGTTTTAATGTTTAGCAACGGCTTGCCTGTGGTACCAAACACCTTTTTACCTTTTAGTGTGGAATTTGCATGGATTAATACAGGAGTCCAGCGCAGCTGAAAAGCTTGGACATGCTCAGACGTACAAGGACAGTGAGCTGAAAGAATTAAGACCTTTTACCTGAAATATGTAGTCTCCAGGTTTGATGTCTGTAATGTCCACCCACTGACAGTCAATGTCATGCCTGTATGTATCCCAGCACCCAAGTGTGATGCCCTGCTCTCCAAAGTTTGCACACTCATATCTCTTCTCAATGCCTGTAAAACAACATTATTGATGCCATCACATGCAGTCAACGTCTTACTGCACACGGCCATTCTGAACCCTTCATGTTAACCATACCCAGTAGGATTGTGTACTGAAATACGGTGCTTTAAAGAAAGGAAAGCTCCTAAAACATTGTCAAGTCGTCAAATCCTGAAGCCGTGATGGTATCCATGTTGTTGTTTTACTTGTGCTGTCAAGTCATTTGTGCCAAAAAAACACCATTGACCAAATAATGAGCCAAACTGAACCAGTAGCTAAGGCAAAAAAAAAAAAAAAACGGAGTTAGCTTCCCCCCATTGTTTAGCTTCAGTTGTCATATCACTAGTCTTTCTACAATGAACCAAATATTCCCATTCTCTTTGCCCATGGTCAGCACTATGTGACCTTAAACAACAGGCCTATGGGTTGTAAATGGCCGGAGTTCTCCTTCAATGAAATGGATCCAGTCCAGAGGGTTTCCTCTCACCTTCATCACATTCGGTGTCCTCCAAGCAAAAGCTGGCCTTGTGTCCCTCTGCCACTTTGGTGCCGTTGAGACTCAGAAGGTCATAGTGGGTGAAGACTTCCATGCTGTGGTAATGTCTGTGCCACAGAACCACAAATACAGACTGTTATTCACATACAGACATAAAAAAAAAACTAAATAAATAAAATGTAGCCGACTGTCACTGTTAGTTAACACAGCATATGATTTCTACTCTGTAAATGCCAACTGAATTCATGAATGTCCTAAAGGGAATGGTGAACCCTAAATGATCTAATTTTAGATTTGCTCTATACTGTAATCTCCTGTGGCCAATGGAAATGTATGAATGGCATCCAGCACTGAACAGGCCATTTTGTACAGCATTCAGCAGCTGGGCCATGACCACATCTACAGCTTTCCAATTACAGAGCAAGGAAGCAGGGAAAATGGCATCTGATTAAAGTCATCCCAAACATAAATGACTCATTTCTGTACCAAGTCAAACAGCAAGTAAAATCTGACCTCTTATGCATGGGTTATATTTGCCTACTGTATGAATTTTGAAACAATGCAGAGACAGTTTTCATAAGTATAACAAGTAAAAACAACAAGGATTAGGGATTTTTCCTTGCCCCTGTTTCTCATTGGTGCTCTTTGTGTTAAGCGCTTACAGACATGCCTTTTGTAAAATGCGCTATACAAATCAAAAATTGAATTGAATAAGCAGAGCATGTGTACTAGCACGTACTAACACATGCTCTACGAGTGAATTCCTACTTTATTTTTTGGAGCTAGCTGGCTGGCTCAGAGCTGAACTTGCCTGTGGCAGTCATGCCAGACCCAGGACTCTCTGTTGAGCTTGGGCCGGAAGTCGGACTGGCCGTTGTTGTGGATCTGTGAGGAGAAACGCAGCAGGCGGCGGAAGGAGTTGGCCGGGGTGGAGCTGGCCGTGGTGGCCAAGCAGTTCTCCTCGTAGGCACACTGGAGCATGAACATGGGCCGGTCCTCCAGGTACGTGGTCTCCTCTACCACCTGAGGGTTCAGCACCAGGTCAGGGGCCGCTAGGAGGGACAGAGCAGCAAAAACACACAGACAGTCAATAATGGCCTACGCAGTACACAGAATAAGGACATATTTACTATAAACGTTTATAGTAATTGTTCAGTTGGTTTTACCTCCAAGTCTATTTTTTGTCATGTAACTAATATTTTTTTGTATTTTCGAGTGATTTACACAGATTGTTTTACTACAGGGACTATCCCCAACTTTATCACACAGGGGTTTAACTTCCTGAAACTCAAGCTTTACATTTGTGAGCAATTTTTAATTGTTTGTTTTTTATTTGCATTTTTATCTGTAGGTCCTCATAGGAATAAAAATATCAATATTTCCTATGGGCAACAAGCTGTTTTCTAAAGAAGAAAACATGTTCTTGTACGTTAAAATGTCTGCGTAAATATTCTTATTCTCACAATTTTTCACAGGATACATAGTTTGTCAATTTTTTGGAATAGAACACAATCGAATAAATCAACCCTCTAATCTAGATCACTTGGGCTGAATCTAGCGACACAGAAATGTCATCAGATGCATTGTTATTTGGTGGCCTTCGAAGCTGTGGAGAGCACTAAGAGATATTGCATCTGTACGTAAACTTTGTCAATATTAACACCTGAATGAGTATGAGTGAGTTTCACCATTATATCAGTCACAATCAGGCAAAAACAGATTTTAAGGTGCAGATACAATTGAATGAGCTAGTCAACAGAAGACTACAGCCATGTGTACAGACAGGCAGACACGCACAGCTTTTTCAGGCACTCAGAAACACACGTTTGTAAGCACAAATGTATTGTTTTGTTAGTTGATAGATAAGGGTAATGCACTTAGATGAGGGTAATGCACTTGGATGAGTGGTCTTTTCTAAACCAGCACTGGTAATTGGCAAACAAATAAACAAGAGCCCACTAACAACATACCGGTATATAATTATGTGTGTGCATTCCAGAAGCTCACAAGTCCCAATGTCTTTGTATGAGGACATCTATGTTAATAAACTCCTGATTCATTACTTTTGCTAATAATTAAACATAAAAACAGCTTTCAACTACATAAATATTTAATGTACTCTACCATGATAATAGTTGCCATGTGACTGCCTGTGCCTGCCGACTGCCATTTAGATTAATTTTGACACCATCTTGTTTTTGCTCAAAATAATAAATTCATCATAATTAGGCATGTACACTTGCTTCAAATAAGGGTAATAATATTTATTTTTAAAAAGTATGATGACACGAGGATGACAGGACTCTTAAGGTTTATAGTGGAGACTATCAATCTCCTGCTGTTTGCCTCATGTTAGTGGAGCTTATATAAATGATATATGAGGATATACATGGGCCTAATTTTACACTGTTAGGACAGATAAGAATCACATCTGTTCATGTCAGTTCAAACAGTGCTGTCATTGTCATGAAGCTCACTCTCAGAACAGGAGACCCCGGCAGCATAGCGGCCTCCTCCCCGGGGACAGCTGAGGAAGTCTCCGTGATGAAGGCAGTGGGACAGGGACATCTCCGTCCCCGAGCATCTCACCCCACTCATCACCACCGCATCGTTGTTCACATGCCCCATCCAATACCACGACTCCTAGCATTGAAAAAATCAAGAAAGCTGACATGAAAAAACACAATATATGTGTATATGAAGCACACTATTTGGCTGTATGGTAATGGCAAAATGGAGAAAGAGAGAGGGAAGATTTTGGTGGAGGCAAGATGGGGAAAGAGAGAGGGAGATTTGGGATTTAATGTTTGACCACAAGAGGGAGCTCTTTTGGCATTCTTTCCAAGCAAGCAAAGCTTGGCTCCTTTCTTTGTTCTAAGAACACAGGTTTGGTTCCTCGGCTGGGACAAAGCCCACGTGATAAACAGGATATCGTCTATGTACAATATTTATCTAAAAAACAGCAACTGGCTGATGGTATAACATCTGCAGCAAGCAACCCTAGAACTGTTCTCCAAAACACTTTCGTTTTCAGGCTCAAAGGCAACTCTTCACCTTAAGCTTTTTTATGTATATTAATACGTTTGACCACAATTCATGTTGACATCACTGACTCTGAGAATGATTATACATCAGTTGTGGCCTATCCATTATTAAATCTTACCGCAGTCAACAGTCCCCTGATAATTTCCCTTCCGAAAACCCATTTATTTATCCACGTGCTTAGCATATAGAACTTTGTAATGTGCACGGCTGACAATCACTGCTATTACAGTTATCAAGGCATCCATTCGAATCCCCATTTGACATGCCATGTAATTATGCCTTTGAAAACATCCTCTACCTATAAATACTCTCAAGGTCATGACGGTAGAAAACTGAAAAGGAGTATTTTATCTCCCATGGCAACCCCAAACACACACAAACATGCACACACACATGGACACACACACACACACACACACACACAGCACTAAATGTTAAACACTCTCGCCTCTAGGATTCAGGATGTTTTAAAAAAGGATCGGAAAATATACACCATTTCCAACCTCTTCGTGACTAAAACTTTAAAGCTGTCTGTCTACATAGCTTAAATTTGTGCATTATCAAAAACAGAACTCATTCCATATCAAATCCACAGGGAAATATTAAAGCAGCAGCAGACTATTTTGACTTTCAACACTATCCACCAGTCCCCCCTTGCACCTCTGATTTGGAAAACAGACTTATCTTGTTGCACAGTCTGCCTCAGCTCAGCACACACCTGCGTGCCCATTACCCCCAGAATGGCTGCAAGAGTTTGAATGTCCTTTAATGAGGAGCAGAGAATTGTTAATATGGGGTGGTAATTAGAGGGAAATGACCTGAGTGAACTGGCACCGCAGTCAATGGCCCGAAGGCCATAACGTGAGCATTTTCCACTGCACAAAGCAGCCAGTTCAACCACCCCAAAGACCTTATTCTGCTGGAAAACCACAGCCCATCTGGTGGATTACATCACGGTTCATTTTTAGAGAGGTTCGGTGTGCGGGCTTCAGATCTTTCCTCTGCCGAGTAGCAGCCTTGCATTTCAAAGCACTAATATAATTAGCAAGTCAGAGAATTCTATGCATTGCATGAATACGTTTTCCAAAATTGAATAAACTTCGGATCTGATCCTATTCATGACAATTAAAAAAAATAAAAATATGAACAAAAACATTTTGAAAATGCCTAATAAGTGTGAGAGAGTACGGAAGAAACACCAGAACATAGTAGTAAGTGGTAGAAACACATTAATGTCCACACCATATGTGCCAGGGATTTAACTCAATGGACTCTTCCCATTATGTGAACTGAACTTCTAGGCACTCACCAGGAAGGCACTGCTGGCAAAGCCCAGGCCCAGCTGCCGACACACTACCATGGCCTCCATTGTTCCCCAGCCCTCGCTGCACACGGTGCCCCACACCAGAGAGCCGTTCTTCTCCACTAAGACCTCCACACGGCCCTCAAACGGGCTCCGTCCCCCGCTGAGGCGAAGCTACAGAAGGGAGAGAAACACAGTGCTCGCTATGGTACTCCAGAGACTACTGGAAAGAACTACTACGTACTAAAGACATCGATGCAGACCTATGAAATTTAAAGCGGAAAAGATGCATTTATTTCATTATACTCTTTTATATACTCTTGTAGTTAATCGGCAACTAACAATGCTTCATATTTGTTTACTCCATAGTAAGAAGTTTGGACGTCAAACCTAAGTGTAAGTCATTTGAAAGAGTAAGCTGCAATTACTTTTGTCATGCTGAATACCACCAGAGAGCTCTGTTGACTAACCCTTTGTTGAAAGCCCATGGCGGGGACATTGCATCGTACACCTGCATCCTCTTCGTGACTGCACCCGAGTGACTCGTTGTCCATGGTGAAGCGACACTCGGTGATGGACTTCTCAAAGCCTGTGCAGTCCACCTCATTCAAGTGGACAGGGCCCATCCCTGGAGATCAGTGCATACGTCTGGTGAACTCAGAGACACTTAGGGCCAACGTGATCTACCGTCAGCAGTCTCTATCATGTCATATGAGTAAGATACCTTTACTAACTGAAATATTTTCCATTAGGATGATAGATAGACAGACAGACAGACAGACAGACAGACAGATAGATAGATAGATAGATAGATAGATAGATAAATAGATAGATAGATAGACTTTAATCGTGCCAAAGGGAAATTCTGTTGTTCCAGCAGCCTTAAAAACACACATGCACATATGAGACCAAACAAACAAACAGACAGACAGACAGATATGATTTCACATTATGACACCTAAGGGACACTTACGATAAACAAAAAAAAAAAAACTCCACAATCCAGAAACTGGGAACAAAAGCCCAGCCCAACCGTTCCACATGGATAATATATGAGTGTGACAAACAGGCCTCGGCTGGAGGGACACGTTGTTTACGATGTCAAGCACACTCTTGGGGGATCTCAGCATTCGAACGGGGCCGTAAGGAGGATCATTCTGGGACAGACACACCAACATCCCATCCAAAATATCCTTTACTTCTTGTTGCCATTCTCTATCCCTGATAGTAAGTTGCAGTTGACCCTCAGGACCAAATCCCACAGAGCCTCCCTTCCCAGGCTTCTACCCTCACTCCCCAGACACTTTCCCCCCAGAAGGACCCAACTCCCCTGGGTACAGCACTGAAACCGCCCCCTCCAACACCCTCTTAAAACTCTACCTCTACCTCCAATAGTCTGCTCAACTACCAGACAGAACTTTCTGTGCAGAAGTACTGAGTCTTCATGCACTGTGAACTCCTTTACTCCCATCTGTGACAGTAAGATAGAAAAAGAATCAAAGACAGTTCTGGAAAAAAAAAAAACTTCATAAAAGTAATGACAGTGCTCCAAATGTAGTTGTTTGAAATCTAAGCACAAGAATCTGACTCTCAGATGCTTTTTGTGAAATGATCTAATGTGCTGAACTGGGTAGTAAAGCACTAAGAGTTGTGTACAGGTTATATTTAGTGTACTTTCTAAGAAAGAGTTCTTTCATAACTGACAGGCAACATCCCATCATGACAGGCCTACATCTGGGTCGGAGCACCACTGGAGCACTGGATGGTATTTAATGTTTCCAGCTGACACCTGTTCCTCCCACTTTCTACAGTATTCAGGTAAATCACCTGAACCAGTAATTGCCTATACCTAAGAAAACATTAGCCTTTTCATATTTTCACCATCTGTCTGTAAGTATAGCATTAAAGTGGTATTTACAACCCTTTTTAAAAAAAAAAAAAAAAAAAAAGGTTTTGTCAGCATAACTCTTTCCGGTGGCAACGTCGTCTGCAAATGGAGAGTCACTGATCCACATTATCAGAGCCGAGTCAATGTTGAGTATTTTTTTACTCTCTGACTGAGAGGAAGCATTAAGCAGTGGTGGCCTGACTTGTCTAAGACCCCTGCGGTGACAACTTGACACCATTTAAAATATTTGCTCACCCAGAAGCTACACTGGATGAGCTGTGTGATGAGTTTTTTAAGATTGTAACTAAAAGTAAGTTAATACTATTAACTTGTAACTAACAGTAATCAATTAATTATTAATTAATCAAAAGTAATTATTATTAATTTTGTAACTAATAGTGAGCTAATATTATTACAACCTTTATACACATTTGAATGCATCCCTTGTCACCCCCCTCCAACACGCACACACACACACACACACACACACACACACACACACAATTTGCCTCATTCTACCCCTCTCTCTCTTTTTTATGCACAAAAGAAAGACAACATCTATTATTTCACTACAGTTTTTACACCGTTAAAAAAGTATGTGACATTAAAATTCCATGAATCTTGATTTGTGAATATTAATACTATAGCCTAATGTTAATACATGCTTTGTTATCAATATATCAACATATGTAGCAATGAAGTTATATAATGTGGATGTTTGCCTGAGACCTAAAATTAGAGTCAATGGAGCGGAGACCTAAACCCTGCAGTGGGGCCCCCTGAGCCAGCCTTCTTTTGCTTTGGACATCATAAACAAACATCTCGGAGCTTTAGTGTAAATCAAGCTAGAGCCGGGTCTGATGCAACATCCTGGAACGTGGCAGAAAACCCGAAACTGGCTGCTAGTCGGACTCACCCTGTCCGAGGCGTCCTCCAGAGAGGGCCTCCTTGGCACTGCCGAATCCCAGCTCTCGGCACACCACCGTGGCCGCCATAAGGTTCCAGTTGTCATCGCAGATGGTGCCCCATTCTCCGTTCCTCAGCACCTCCACGCGGCCTTCTCCAACCACGGCTCCCCCCCTCAGACGCACCAGGGGTTGCTGGGAGAGAATACATAAATTAGCCATCTTCAGAAAGATGGAAAGCAACCAAATTATTTACTTGAGAATGATTTAGTGTTTGCGGTTTTGCCAAGCGTGGGTCACTGCCAGGGTTAATTATCTCTGGTAGTTACACTGCAATTCCAGTCTCTGGTTCCAGCAGTCTAATGAACTGAATTTAGTCTTCAAATATACTCATTTAAAACGAGCAAACAAGTTGTGGGTGCAGGTTTGACTTTTATTCTTGACCAGGTTTGGTGTTTCTTAATTGACCTGACTGTGAAAGAAGCAGAACACATCATAAAATGTGTGACTCAGTGGAAATGCATGGCTTTGCCAAAGGAAAAATCTCTATCTATAAGAAAGTTACAGGAATCAAAAGTGTAATCGGTGCACTCAAGGGCATACACAGACATCAATCTATATGCTCACCACCTACGTAAAAGGTGTTAATTAAATTCTTCTTTTAATTTAAAGATCCGCTCAGATTTGTAACCCTGCAGTAAACTCTCCAAAGCTTTAGGAGGAGTAAACACACAATAAACACACAGTGAGGTGAAAACACACTAATGTGCAGCAGTGGGTTGCACACACACACACACACACACACACACACACAAACAAACACACAGTAAGGTGAACCACCCACTAACAAAGAGCAGTGGTTGCCTGCTGTAGTGCCACCTTGGGGAGCGGTGAGGAGTTACAGTAGGCACCTTCATCTAGGGCAGTTTAGTCACGGATGTGGGCATATGAGAGAAGTGCTCAAACATTTCCCCTGCCCACATTTTTCCTACTGGTCTGGGATCAGGTTTTAAGCCGAAGCCAAAAGCAGTAGGCCACAGCTTCCCCCCACTTCTGCTTGGGGTCAGCTTCACCAAATTCCAAAAAATGCCACAATTTTACTATGCTGCAAAACCCAAGACAACATCATGTCTTAATTTCAGCTGAGCATCGAGCCTACAAAACCTTTCCACTGTGGCTTGAGTTCAGTAGCAATGATAAAGAAGCCAAGCTCGGTACACCTGGAACCAATCAATCAGCAAGAGGAGAAGCACTAAGCATGTTTATCCTCCATTATCATGGGTGGGCAAGCTGGCTTTCACCAGTTGAACACACACTACACACAGGAGGGTATGAGATCATCACAAGGGGAAAAACACTGTCAGTGTCGAGTCACACACACAGAGACACATGCACAGACACACACACACACACACACACACAGCAAAAGTAAGCACGGCAAGGCAAGATAAGACATCTAAAGAATGTTAACATGCCTTTGCACAAGCTTGGCTATCACTCTCGGAGCACTCGGGATGAGAAGGGGAGAGAACTGTAACAGCGGAAAGAGTAATGATATAATTTATCTCGTCATCTCACCTCCACACTCCCACCCCTAACCTCCCAGGGCATGGGAGTGGAGGGTTGAAGGGCAGCAGTAAAAGTGATTCCTACCTCAGGTCTGAAGGCTTTCCTGTAGCCCATCATGGGAGTCGGGGCAAAGGAGCGGCCTGGGACGCAGCTCACCACCACAGGAAGGCCCTGTCCGCACGTGCTGTTGCCCTTGGTGGTGAGGGCCTGGCCCAGGGTGCAGCCCGAGAGGTGGGCCTCGTTGCCTGTGCAGTTGACAGAGTAGTCCCAGTAAGCGGGCCTCCTGCGACGGGCAAACATCCTTGGGGAAAACAAAACAAAACAAAAAAACTAATAAATAAACAAAACCCACAGTAAAGAATGTGAGGTTGTGCAGTTGTACTAAAGTAGCTCTTACATCATCACCTCCGACAGATCAGTCACATCCATTCCGTTTCACTCACAAAGTTAAAATTTTGCTATAAAGATCAAACAAGCACAAATGACTACTGTGCAGTGGAAGATGCTAATGTATTCGATACTTTGCTGTTTCTGTGGAACCGTGACTCATGCCATGTTATTTGCTCTAATGAAGCACAAGGTTTTTTTTTTTAAGGTTTAAGACTAAGGTTGAGCGCGGTCTTCGAGACCTCCGGGGCAATATTTTACAGGCAACGTGAGCAGCACCGCATGTGCCGCAAACAGCCTGCCATCTCAAGGTATAGGAGGAAGACGCAGATTACGATGGAAGCCCACAACATTTGTTTTTCATTTGGACCGAGAGTAGGTAAACCTCTGACGCTGGCAATCAACCAATCTCTAGAACAAACTGCCTGTGGACACATGCAGGTTGGGAAACATGGCAGGAACAAAGAGTGCATTCAGAAATGACCCCTTCTTTCCCACTTGCATGATTTGAGGAACAGATGTTCAACACTATTTGCCCCTGAAGCATTCCTGATCTCAAGTTTTTTTTTTTTTTTTCCTTATGACATACCTCGATTAAGGTTAAAAAATCTGTGAAATGAACTATTTCCCATAAAGGAGCAAGTAGTATTCTAACTGAGTAAATATCCAATATTTGATACTGTGAGCATCAGTATTTCTCAAGCACAAATTTAGTCCCCAACTGTCGGAGGAGACTGTTTCGCAACGGTCCTGTTTTATGTGCGGCATGAAACAACTGCATCTGGCAGAGTGCCCCGCCACCACAGTGCAAGCCAGCCAGCGCACAAAACCAGACAGCGCGCGTTTCATGGGCATAAACATGTGCGTGAATGGAGGCACGTAGCAGAAGTCTGGCGGAGACTTTAATGCTAATCTCCCCCACCCATGGTCACCTGGGGTTGGTTCTTAGCCCAGATTGCAATATTTCACCCCTTGTGACCGCCTCCCCAGAGGCAACTCTACACGTTCTTTTTATCTTCATATTTTTCGCACTAACCTGAAATGTGAGATGCTGTATTGGTGAATTATCCACAGGTAGCTCTTGTAATGAATTAAACATATGGAGAACCCCCCCCCCCCCCCCACCCAAATAAAAGCTAACCTCCCAGAAAAACACATAAATAACCCTAAGCAGATACAGAACGGATACTTGAAGCTGATTGACAAGAAACAGCCAATCTCTTTCCGATGTGGAGAGAGTAGACATCGAGCACCTGGCAAGTTAAGCTACGAGAGAGAGAGAGAGAGAGAGAGAGAGAGAGAGAGAGAGAGAGAGAATGGAGAGAGAGAGAGAGAATGGAGAGAGAGAGAGAGGGCCTTCCAGATCAGTCTTAGAAGTGTTCACTCTACAGTGCAGAGTGAGTGAGTCAGTGAGTCTGAGGTTAGGGGTATATTTTGAAAAGATTATCTGTTATTGTTCATCCTGCCCGATGATAATAGGGCCCAAAAGAGATCTGAACACAAACACAGATGGGAGCTGGATGCTTACCTGTAGTGCAGACAGAAATACAGAGATACAGTCCATCTCTTGTATTTAGAATCAACTCTCTTAGTTTCATACTACCCTTACACATTTATTTTGTACAACTCTCTGCTCACTAAACAATCTGTGTTTTAAATGTGCTTTAATAAATATGACTTACTTGCTTACTGTCTTACTACATAGAAAACATACATTTGTTTATACAACAGTCGTTAACTGTAATGTGACTGTTAAATATGAGGCGTGATTGACTGATTAGTGTGTTTCAGGCGATATCATATATATATATGATAGTGGTAGCGGTTAATAAACTTTGTTAGCATGCTAGTAGCCTAGGAACTGTGGGTTCAACTTAACCCTAAGTTGGAGGGAAGATTGGCCCTGAGATAATTGATAGCTAACAAAGAACAAAGTTGTTTTGGATAAAGGTGTCTGCTAAACACATAAATAATAAATAAAATAATAATAATAATAATATCACATGCACCAAAAACCGAAAAAGGCTTCCCAGTTTCAGGCCCAATGACTCTATCCAAATTCTTCCCACCCAGTCCTGCCCTGAACTCACTTATACACTCTACTGTTGTATCTCTTCTCCCCGGGGAAGCCAAACATGCCACAGATGACGCGACTGTTCATTTGCGACCACTCCTCGTCACAGATCTGCCTCCAGCGGCCTCCGTCCTTGATCTCCACGTAGCCCTCGGTCACTGGCGTGCGCTTGCGCATGGAGGAGAGGATCGCACGGATGCGGACGTCCTCCACGTGGATGTTCAAGTTCTGTGGACGAGACACACAATCATGCATGTGAAATAGTACTGTGCAAATCAATTGGTATATATATATATATATATGGTATTGCAGCAAATAATTGTACTATTAGATACAAAAGGGGGCTGTGGTAGCGCAGGTATGCAGGTGCAGTTCGGAAACCAGAGGGTTGCAGGTTCAAGCCCCACTTTGCCTGACCCAATCAAAGTGTCCTTGAGAAACATACTAAACCCCTGATTGCCACCAGTGGCCTGTTGGCACCTTGCATGGCAACCTCTACCACTGGTTTGTGTGTAAATGGAAAACTGTGAGATATACATTGTGAAAAGCTTTGAGCGTTTGTAAGAGTAGAAATGTGCTTAATAAATACAGAAATTTAAAGTCATGGAATGTCAAACCACATTTACCTTGTTATTGTTGAATTTAGGTAGCTTAAGGTATCCTATGGACCATACCAAAACTTCAACACCGTCTCCCTTCTACATGTAAATTTCAAACTATTTTTCACCGTGCTGAAACGGGCCAATCTGAAAAGAGGTGCGAGGATATGTTACCTCGCTAAGATACACCTCTTTTATTTGCATGGTCCAATAAAAGATTGTTTGAAACCGCCTCTGGTCCAATCCCCTGATGCTTCATGGACTTGACCGGGGGGACAGAAATTACGAATCGTTTCGTTCTAACCCTTTTAAATGAGCATGTATATGACAGTAATCCTGGGTCACTTTCAGACGCACAAATTTGAATACACTATTATTGAGCCTTAAAGAACAATTTCTGATGGTCAAAAAATGTGTTTTATAACCCCTTTAACATTACATACAAAGTAAGAAATTACATAAATCTGGGAACAGGCTTTAATTACAGCATATTTGTGATGAGTATATCTGTGCTTATGACCATTGTTGGTTCATCTAGGATTGTCTGGGGCATGAATCCATGTTTTGACATATTTTGCACATTAAAACCATATGTGTGAGTAAAAGGGCAAAAGTATGGGAGCCACGAAAAACACATTTGACAAAGAGCTCAACTCTTTGGCTGTTTCAGTGGCAAAAATGACAAGCTAACTTGGAAGGCTTTCTTTCTCCACAGTATGCTTACTTAAATCCTTTAAGCACAATCTCACAAACAAAACAAACAAACAACAAACATCTAACGCTCTTTGATTTCCCTGGATTTTGCGGGCCCATGAGAGAACAGTGAATAGAGACTTGGGACCAGCCCTCCACCCCAACCTATATCCCCATAAGACCAAAACCGCATTCCTGTGCTACGTGATGGAGCAAGTCGAGCTGGAGCACACGTCTGTGTCTGAGTGCAATCTGCTGGGCTCAGCAGATAGAAAAAAAAAGGAATGGGTCCAATTTAACCAAGATTTCTCTACTCCTGTCTCCGGCCTCCAGGTCTCTCTGTAACTAAAGAGGGAAAGTCTGCCCCACTTTATAATTAAATGGACGGTTTTCCTGATGGTGGAGTCAGCCCAGAGGAATGTGGAGATGTTCCCAACAGTGGAACAGGAACGTTTGACTCCCATCTCCCTCCCTGGTTGCTGTTCACCACCCAGACCCCAGGGAAATGCAGACTGGAGATTCGTAAGGTCATGGAGGGGATGAGGAAAGCTGGGGGCCCTTGTGTATTTCTGGATTAATGTGGGGTCAGTTGACAAAATGTTTGTGTATCTCTAGATTAATGTGGGGTCAGTTGGCAAAATAAAAGTCAAGCTGTCGATTTATAAAGACAAAGTACAGAGACATCAACAAGAATCCATTATTAGAAGACTCAAAATAGCAATAAATAAATTTGGAGTGGGGGTAATTTCGGGCAAAATTATGATCAACACAGTCAGACTAAGCTTGTTGTGACTCTTCCAGATATTCTGTCCGACAGACAAGGCATGGCAGTGGACTTTCCAGATGAGTTCCAACAGGCTAAATCTGACCTTGTGGTTGTGTACTGAATGCAAAAATCGACATTTGTTTTTGTTCTGGGAGGAGGCCTGGAATCATGAAGACCGTTGTGTAGGCTAAGTATATGGTGTGAGTTGGACACAGACACCCGTGAAATCATACATTTCGGTAAGACAGAGGCCTCACATCATGTTTCACATCACATGCGCCTGACTCGACAACCGAAAACAGAATCATGGCTTCTGTATCTAAAGTACGTCTCTCCTTTTCATTAAAAAAAAGCATGTTGGAAAGTCAGCTGGAGTATCTCTATGGTAGGGGGGGACATATTCCTCAGAAAGCATCGGTCCTAAGGGAGACTTGTGGGATCTCTTACTCAACAGAGCACCTCCTACTACTTACAAAACAAGAGAAGGAGCCAGAGGCACAAGTGGTGAACCAGCAGACTGGCCTACAGTAGGTCAAAGCATCATACGAGTTTGATATCCGCATGGTTTCATTTTTCATAATACAGTACGACACACACACACACACACATACAGAGGTAAGTACTTCTGCATATGTCATCTGTCAACTGAATTATTAATGGATTCATTCTCTACTCAATCTCACCGTATAATCAGAACAGTGATTGGAAAGGAAAAGTGAACTCAGAGGCGGAATTAATCACAAAATTCACAACAAATATCCTTCTGTTCAAATGACTATATGACCATATGTGGGAGGAGGTCTGACCCATTTTACTGAATTCAAGATGAGATTGACATTAATCACATTGTGCATTTGTCGCAGCATAAAATGAATGCACTCACACGAGGGGGGGGGGGGCTGATGAAACTTTGCATTTGCTGCCAACAAAGATTTCTTATAGTTCTTATTTCCTATAGTGTCTTTCTTTTTATATAACTTACATGCATATTAGCAAGTTGGATGGAAACCTAGCTAATGACCTTAAAGGGATTATCCGGAGTGAATCAACCCGTAGCTCTGTTGACAGAGGCTGTCGAATGATGTCTATAGGTATCAGAATGACAGCAGTAGGTACAACGTAGACCGAATTAACGAACTGGCCGCTAACACTAAGCATATTGGGCATATGAAAACGAAACGGACATGCCCTAATCAGTTAGCGCTGGCTACCGTTTCGTTACTCGGTCTACCGTGCATGAAAATCTGTTGTTCTTATACCTATCGATAGCACTTATCAACGTGAATCAACAGTGCTATGTGTTGTTTCACTCCGGATAATCCCTTTAAATGAACTTAAATCTCAAGAAGTTGCATGCAGTCACATTTTCACCAACATAGTTAAAAACTATGCAACCGACATGCCATCTCTGTTGCCTCAAGTGGTCCTTTTCCTTAATCCCCAACACACACTTCACCGCATGTACGCAGTATTATATCTATTAATGGGAGACAACAGGGAGGACTAGTCGTCTCTGCAACCTCCTCGTGAGTTTCTTGTGCATGTCTGTGTAAGAGTGTATGTCAGGGGCCAAGGCTGCACGCGCCCCGCTCCCAGCTCCCAGCGTGTGCCGAGCGCTCACACGTGTTGGACAGGGTCCAGACCCATGTTGCTGTTTGGTCACCCACAACATGAATGGATAATGATGATGATGATCTCTTTCCCAAAACAGCCGACTTCATGAAAATTAGATGATTCTACGCATGTTCTCATGCAATTAAATGCTGTAAAAAAAAGCTGGGCCTGAAAGTTAAACAGGAAATTCTTTGAAAAAAAAACACTGTTGAGGTCTGTATCATCTAAACCAGATTGGCACGTTTACTGGCACATTCTTAGAAAGGAGTGATTATTGAAGGCCAAACCAATCCAAGTAGATCTCTCTCAGTAGGGTGGCATACAAGAGATGACAACACTGACGTCAATCTCAAAAGCTAAAACACCACTCAAAGACAAAAAGCCACTCATCACTCAGTCATCACTTTACACCCCATTTAAGTCGTGACTGTGAAACCACCTGCTGTTTAACGCTCAATACTGTCTCTTGAAAAGGATTCATTGAAGGTGCCAGAACTGTGAAGTCATTGGAATGCACACTCCTGACGCTGTCACAGCTGGTGCCAATGTCCATCAAATTTTTGATCCTTGGATTATTGTGTTATTGACATGATATTTAATGCCTTGCTGTCCCTAGATGAGTTTGGATAGGCAAACATTTGACCAAAAATAAATATAGCTCAATTTTTGAAGACGGTGATTTCATTTATAGCATCTTAACTGCTGCTAGATTATTACTGTATATCAATCATGATTAAAAAAATGTAACTTTGGGGTCTGGTCAAACTGTTGCAAGTTTCTAATATGTTTTAAAATCAGACACCTAAATAATAGTACATATTATGGCTTAGTATCCTGAAAACTAAACATGGCCAACAATTTCCTCCCTAAACAACAAAAAAAATGACCAAGGCCTGTTTGTCTTTGTTGCCCCGTGTTTGTCCAAGTAGAGAAATATCCCCTTGATCACAGTCTTCAAAATGCATGTATTTAGATATACTGTTTTTTATTTTTATTTTATAGATTTTTTGAAAAAAATATTTTGAATAAATATATTGATGTCCTTTAACGTTTCACAGTGTGACGTAAGCATCAACAACTCTCTCTTTCACAAACAAACACGCACAACCACCCACCCACCCATACACACACACACACACACACACACACACACACACACACACACACACAGCATCTTAAACTCTCAATCCAGTGTCTTCCGAGCACAAGAACTACCATATAGTGAAAATGGCCCCCCATCCCAGCATCCCATTCCTCCATGCTTAACGTGCTTATCACATTCTCCTGAAGCCCTACTACACTGGTTCAGTGTTGCTCCTACCGTGAGTTACCTCATGAACATTCCCAGATGATGTTCCTCCACTGCTAAGGACTTTGCCGCCCATGTGGGCTCGGGGCAAATGGAAAACCTGAGTCTGGTTTTCGGCAGATTGCACAGCTGGAGACTTGCAACGGGAGCTGAGCTCAGACGTCTAGACGGGCCTATGGCCGTGAAGTGCAAACTGCATTAACAAATTACTAAACACAACAACAAATTGAGAAACACAAACAAATTCAGAAACAACAAAAAAAATTAAGAAACACAAAAACAAATTAAGAATCCCAAAAACCAAATTGAGAAACACTAAAATAAATTAAGAATCACAAACACAAAATTGAGAAACAGAAAAATTAAATAAGAATCACAAAAACAAAATTGAGAAGCACAAAAACAAAAGAGAAACACAATTACATTAAGAAACCGGAAAGGGTAGGTACCTAGTCAGCAACAGCAGACTAGCCTGGGCCCGCCCATACTTCCTGTGACGTTACATTCAATTTCGCAAGCAAGTCAGTCTGGCCAGGCTGCCGTTTTAGAGGAATTTTTTTTCCCAAATCTGTGGGCACCAATGAGAAACGAGCTTACGCATACGTCATCGGAATGAGTGGTCTGATTGGTTGTAGATTCGTCAAGTAGTATACAGAGGCATCTGATGGACGCAGGTTACGCCCACCTCCCAGAAGACGTTTAGCCGCGCTTTGTTGCGCAAGCCAGGCTAACAGCAGACATCACTGATTGGATGACAGGCTGTTCGTCTTGTTCAGTGTTTCTCAAAGTGTGGTCCGCCTGCGACCTCTAGTGGTCCGCAAGGGAATCAATACATCTCATTTTCCCAGATGGCTTATACAAACGTAGTTGTCTATTCGAGAATATTTTGATTCAGGACATAGGCCTACGAGGTGATATTGGATATAAGTGCTTAACAACAACATTAACTGTATAATATCAGATAAACGGGCAACAGTAACACAAACTAACTGCTCCTAAAGTCACTAAAAATACCTGTTGCTATGGACTCGTTGCTATGCCCTCGTTCAGATTCGCTGCCAATTCCAATTCCAATCAGTGATGTCTCCTGTTGCTGACTGGTACCTACCCTTTCCGGTTTCTTAATGTGATTGTGCTTCTCAATTTGTTTTCGTGTTTCTTCTTTTGTTTTTGTGTTTCTCAATTTAGTTTTTTGAGATTCTTCATTTGTTCATTTGATTCTTCATTAATGTGGTTTGCACTTCACGGCCACCATACGGGCCCAAAGTCTTGATTCGTATAATTTGCAACTACTGTTTTTTTTTCTTCTGGAAGATTCAACCTTGTTTCCAGTGGTTGGTTTCAGCGTTCTTTGTTCCTTCTCGAACACAGCTTACAACACTAAAGGCATTTTGTTGCCTCCTAATTCCTCTCCTAATCCCTTCTGTGATTTTTTCCAACTTTAACTTCCAACTTTTACTTCTACTAACCTTACTCAACTTACTTCTGGTTCTTTTCTTAATCATCCATGTTTGTTGTAACTGTATGTCCTCACACGTCAACATGCAGCTTGTCGACCCACAATATCTTCTAATCTAGGGTCTAATAGAAGAACCCCAAACCCCTAGCACCCCAAACCCCTAGCACACCTTGTCCCTGCTTAATGTGAAAGCCTGCTGACGTGACTGTTTGTTCTGTGGCCATTAAGTGAGGGCACACGAGAACCATTTAAGGTCCTACTCCCCGGGCACTCCATAGAGGCAAACCCAGTCACCACTCATCAGAACCAGCTGAGTGATCAGAGCAAAAATGCTTTGAGCCTCCAAACTACCTAACACTATTCAGGCCAAAACATACTGATACAGCACTTCATCCTACAGGGACTTGCTGAAAGCACTGAAGTACTGAAAGTTTGAAAGTCTGAAAGCGTTTCAGGGGGTATATTTTCATTTTTTTTTTTGTTGGTGTCATGTTGGTGTTCACTGTTTGGACCCAATGACATCAGCTAATGTGTGACTGAGAAGGACCAAAAACAGATGTTGCTGGGCCACAGCTATGCCAAACCATTCCTATGATAAAAACAAATGCTTCCAAAGAGAGAGAGAGAGGAAAAGAGAGTGAGAGAGAGAATATGCGTGCGAGACAGAGAGAGAGAGAGAGAGAGAACATTCCAGGGTATGCCTGATAAAGAGAGAAGCCATAAATGTCTTACGTCTATGCTGTTGGTCAACGTGTTGATGAACTTGAATCCTGGGATCCTCTTGTCACTGCACACAACACCCACGTCTTCAGTGTGCTTGCAATCCGACACCCCGATTCCGTTGGAAGGACACAGAGCCAGCGTCTTCTCCTTTCCAGTGCAGTGGACATTGTCAAACCAGATGCGACCTCGAGAAAACAGTTATCACATCAAACTTAGTCAAAACTCTTAACATTAGTCTTTGAAAAGTAGTGTGTTAACCAAGTCGGACTGAAACCCTCTGCCTTAAAATACATCTACATTAAGCAATGCTCTTCTCAGTTTTGCTGCAAGAATCATGTAAATGTTAAAATCCATGTAGTGACATTTTCTGTCATGTGATGTCATTATTCTTTCATTTGCTTTTGGCACATGATTGCACACAATGCAAACACTCATCTTCATTTGCCAGATGTCATTTTCCTACGTTTTCATGACATTCGAATGACAATAACAACACTGCTTGTTCCTTGTGGAGAGTTTCCAAGATGTAGGCCTACCCTAGCCATAGATCCCAGATGCACAGTAGGTCTACCCTTGTGATCGATCCCAGATGTAGGCCTACCCTAGCGACAGATTTATGATGTACAGTAGGCCTACCCTAGCAGTGGATCTCAGATGTAGGCTTACCCTAGCGACAGATTTCTGATGTACAGTAGGCCTACCCTAGCGATAGATCCCAGATGTAGGCTTACCCTAGCGACAGATTCCAGATGTACAGTAGGCCTACCCTAGCAGTGGATCCCAGATGTAGGCTTACCCTAGCGACAGATTCATGATGTACAGTAGGCCTACCCTAACAGTGGATCCCAGATGTAGGCCTACCCTAGCGACAAATTTTTGATGTACAGTAGCCCTACCCTAGCGACAGATTTTTTATGTACAGTAGGCCTACCCTAGCGACAGATTTCAGATGTACAGTAGGCCTACCCTAGCAATAGATCCCAGATGGACAGTAGGCCTACCGTAGCTGTAGCTTATCAGAGGCAGTTAGAGACCACTGAATCCGCCCCTTGGATTTAGCCCATGTCTATAATTGGTCATAGGCAGACTATACATTTCCATGCTTGTCTGGCTAAATGACAACAGCATTCACTGATTATTTTTTGACTTCATGTTGTGCAAATATGAACCTTACCTTCCCCCTTCCCGTACTTGGAGGATGGGGACCAAGAAACAGCCTCCACATATCCCAGCTCCCTGCACACCACATGGGCATTATGAATGGTAAAGTCATCATCACAGACGGTTCCCCACTCGCCATCGTAATACACCTCCACGCGCCCCTCGTTGTGCTTGCGTTTGTCGCCGGCAAGGCGCAGCTGGATTTTAGGTGTGTCGGGTGGGAGCTCTGGGGCAGTGTAGTGCTCGACGTAAGGATCGGGGTAACCCGGGGGGTAGCCTTGGGGATGGTACTGGCCCTGGCAGAGACTCCATAAACACATCATCTTGGTGAGGAGGCAGAGCAGTGACCAGGTAGGTGGCATAGTGGCAGCAACTTGATGGCTCCTTTAGACTGAAACAGGGTGAGAAAGGATTTGATTATTTTTGTGCCAGAAAGAATTTCCAGTTTTGTCACAATCGAAGAACTTCTGTTGCAAAATGACATCAATGCCCAAAACATGCCTTTAATCTGATGGAGGGTAATATAGGTTGTCAGGTTTGGCTCAATTAAATGGATTATAACAGCTCTCCAACAGCGCCAAGTTACTGTAACTTAAAATAAAGTTCCCTTTTCTGTCTAAGAATGAAGTACAGGATGTAGGATGCAAAGATTGCAGTCCTTGCACTCACAAAGAGCCATGAACTTCCTGCAGTTTGAAAGTTTTGACTTTTAAAATGCAGAGATGCAAATATCGTTTTAAAGTTATTTTATCAAATCTCAGCTGGGTATGAAAATATGCTGACTATAAAAACTGTACAGTGTAGTCACTCAATGAAAACCTCCATTCTATAACATCATGCTTTTTTTTTATGATTTGGGTTTTCTTATGCAAGTTGGAAAACGTTTGTATTACAAAACCAATCCTGGCAGTGGCATGGTCCTGTTTCCCCACCCACATTAACCCTTGGGATACACTTACAGTCAGATAGCTCATTCCTTAATATAAACACAACTCTTTCCCATCAACCTTCCAAGCTAATATAACTTCGCAATCAAAATCGCAGATCATAAAAGCCTCACGTGCATTATTAAACCATCTAGGAAAAATACTTAATAAAATGCTTTGTTTGCAGTGAAAGGTGAAAGGACATTAAAAGGGACAGGCAAGTTTACAGGCTTCAGAGCAGAAACTGCTGTCTCTGATGATGGCCTGACCTGACCACTCTTAAAGAAAAGACCTCTGTCTGAGAATCGGCTTGTTTGTTCCCATCAAAGCTGAGACACATAGTTTCCACTGACCACCGTGGAAGAAGAATCCGCAAGAGCATCAGAGGTCATGTCGTCAGACATGGGAGTTAATTGCAAATGGGCTATGGTAACCCACAGCACCTTAGAGTAATTTAAAGAGGAGCTTTCTTTAGCATCAATGAACATTTAATGTTTAATTCCTGCATTAAAGAATGATTTGAGCATTGAAATGTTTTCTCACCCATCTAAATATTCTACAGTACATGATACACAAAATGTAATGAGATGAAATCTTGATGAAGTTACAACTGAGGAGAACGTCTAGAAAAAAACAAAAATTAAAACTATAGACATATTTAGACTAATCACCGATGAATATGTTAAGGGGAAATAGTGGTAGAGTTTTTTTTCTTACTCATCAGGTCTTTCCTGCAGGCTATCTGGACCACTCCCATAGACCCACAATTTTACAGAAATGAACCACAGTGATTTGTAAGTGGTTACAACTTAATTAACACTTGAGCATGTGGCTATTAAGATGACGACTGCATCGAACGCCTGTGGGACAGATATCTGCATCACCATTGTACAGTTGAGACTAAAGGCTACACCCAAAATTGAAATTGCATCTAAGTACAAATCATATTTTTCTTTGATAAGGAAGCTGTTGTACATAAAAGCTGTGTACTTACTGTGTTTTCGAGGCAGTTATGGTTACAGGAAAAGGCTGCAGATGGATAGCGGTCGCCTTTTGTAATCCTCTTCCCAACTTTCTCTATATCTTTTGCAATTTGAGAGGTCCTAGACATGGTCACGCCTTGCAGAACTGCCCCGTTACGCCCACGATTAAAATGACCTCACTGTTGTAGACTCAGACTGTAGAAAAGGCCTACATGGATTTCATATTTACAAACACTGCGCCCGCAAACCCGAATAGAATAGAATAGCCACGAGAAAGCCCAGTTTAAATGTCCTGTTTATTAGGCTACCTGTTGTTAGTCTACTAATCCCTCTTCTGTTGCGAAGAAGACTTGCACAGACCCACTCACCCAAACATAATTTTACATAGAGCATTTGTCTATATACATATTTAACATTAAAGATGCAAGCTACTTCAAACGGGTGCCTCTTCCTAGGTATGTTGAACATTTTGATGCCATTTCCAACTCTTTTTGCACAGTTCACTACACAACAACTTGTTGTCATGATGCGAATTTCCTCCACAGTTTCAATACAAAAATGCGCTTTCTGGTCTTGCGCAGTGCAACGACGTTGACGTTGCGATGAAATCCATGTATAAACAAGTAGGAAAAATAGCTTAAATTCTTCCATTTATTATTTGTTCATGGTTCACCAACTTCGAGGTGATTTTTTGAAAATTTTCACTCCTTCATGCTTCATTCGCAAAGCCTTTTCTATAAAACAATCAAAAACTGATCAGTGTTTTTTTTTTTTATTATTGGAAAGGAATGTGGACGGTTTGATATTTTTATAGTTCTGATAAGTGATGTGATGTATGTAGTAGCGGATGACTTAGGTGTCCAATTCAAAACTTTGACCACCGATGTAGGCTACTTACCGGCATCTCTTCACATGAGGAAAACAACGCCTCCCAGTGGGAAGAAGACGTAGCTGCAATTCTATCCAAGAGTTTTAGCATAATAATGCGGACGACAGCCTAACACAAATCGCCACAGCTACATTTAAATGCAATTCAAATTCAATACAAATGCTAAAGACTCTAAGTGCACTGAATTATTATGGGGTAGGCTAAGCAAGAGGCTAATAGGCCCTATAACCTGGAAGAGAGTCAAGGCCAGACAGTCCAGGCCAGGATGTTTATCTATAGTCTATCACTCAGTGTAGAGCTCCCAGACAAGATGGCATGGTATGACAATGCAGTGTGCACTGAAGCAGTCAATCACACTCCCCCCGTGTGTGTGGTGCTGAATGGCCACGTTAGACATCGAAGCCCACTGAACATGCTCCTCTGCTTGGAGAAAGTGTGCACGGGTTGGCGGTCATTGTCCATTGTAGATCATAGTCTATTCAGGACCCCTCGTTTCTGCTATTGATGTCAGCTCCAGCTCCATGCTTATCACAGAGCTAGCTTTTCTCACTAACCTGGCAAGTCATCCCCCATTCCTCTTATTAGTAGGCTACTGACTCCCCAGCATATCACAGCACAGAAAATGACACTGGCTATGACAGACTGGTAAATCATAAGCTGGAGTTTCCTGCTGACATTAAATGAGCCCAGACTACTCAGCAGAAACAGATCCGGCCCTGCCCTAACCTTTTATTGTGTGTATCAGTATTATTGCATCCTGTTTTATTCCAGGATTGTTCTTTTTTTATTGTCTGTCCTAGAGAAATGATCCTCCTTTACAGGACGAGATAGTGTCCTAACGACGTAATGCGCTTCCGTCCCCATATTCATTAGTTCGAGGCTACTTCTAAATAAACCTATTATTTTGCTCTTGCATCGGTGTTGCTATTTTTAGGTTTCCATAGGCAGGTGTCGATTGCTGCTGCAGACACACACTTTTAATGGATCGGCAGCACAGTCAGTTTAGCTGACCCATCACCAAACAACTGGACGCAAGCATTCACATGCATATAGGCATTCCAACAGAGCTGACCACAGCCTCAGAAGTGAGAAGTAAGGCAATCCGTGATCCAAGTCACCAAGCCTGGGGCCACTTGCATCTTCTGTGTGAGCAGAACTAATGGAATCAGAATGTTTGTCATTGTTATTATTGGCATATGCTGTTAATGTTTCAGCTGGATCTGACATAGTTGTCTCACAACTTGTGTTCTTAGTTCCATACTGTTACTAAATGTATATGACTACAATGCCATTAGTGATAAAGTGGAGTAGATAGATAGATACTTTATTGATTCCCAAGGGGAAATTCAAGGTCCCAGCAGCTTAAAAAAATCACACACAACATATAGGCTACTACAGTGTACACAGGATGACAAGAAGCAGATCAACAAAACAACATGACTAGATCAACATTACTAAAAAAGGTATTACACTATTACTACTAATACAATTTAAAAGTATTACATTTGTGCAGTGTTTCATTGCTTGCTCTGTCCAGGTTTGTCCCCCACATTAGCGGGTCTCTAACCATCATCTCACTTGGTCTCTATTTTACTGGAGTATGCCAAAACCATGACCACTATACCTAGTTTACATATTAAAGTCTATTAAAGAAAGACATTTGTTAAATGACAGAAGGTTCTGACAGTCTACTTTCTTCTGTCTGTTGTTCCTCCTGAATACCTCAGTTCCTCACTAACTTTTATGACATGCCCAAGTCAAATGACCTTTAAAATAGTTGTCTGGTGGAGGTCACATTGGAGTAGCTTGCATCTATGTGGGATTTCCAAGACCAGGAAATTGAGTTAAAGGACTTTCAATAATGGCAAAAAAGTTTACAACAGTAAAAGACATTTATTTATTGTTAATTTAGGGCAAGGCATGATGTTTTGAAAATGATGTTGTTGTTTTTTTGTTTTTTTTGGAGATCATGCAAATAAGAAATGCTAAACATGTTTTCCATCACAACCCTGTCTCATGGCATTGTGATCAACAATGATCTGAGAAACACACTGTATAAAAATAACACTTCTGGTCAACTCACTGACTAATGAAGGCTTTTGAAGCAGTTGATGATATTTAATGAAAATGTTGACACATTTTATACCAAAGGAATGGAGGATGGTGTTAATATGGTTACCAATATTCCTCCTTTGCCTTTTTTCACCAGGTTTTTCACCTCTGGATTGTTCTATCAATGTCACCTCTTGCTGTCAACACTTACTTCAAAGCTGCAAGGAAAACTTTTGCGTTAATTACTGTGGATGTAATAATTGGTTTCAAAAAACATGTTCAGATGAGACTTCCTCAATTGTGCATGTGGGCGAGAGATGCTGGGTGACTTGTCAGACCGGTTAGGAAGCTTGGCTCTGTGGTAGGCATGGAGCTGGAGTCTCTGAACTGGAAAAGGACTGGACCTTGCACCAAACGCTGTTATCAATGGAATATAGCCCCCACAGAGCATTCACAAGAGACTGCATTACCAGACAGCGTATTTAGAGGCAGACTTGTTTCTGACAGGCTCAACAGAAGTGGCCAGTTGTCCAGTTTTAAAGCACATTGTTCCCACTCCTATACCCAAACCACATCTCTGCCATCCTGCACACAGATCTACTCTTTTACTGCCCATTTCTGTCCATTCATATATACTTTACATTATTTTAAAATCTTTATCTGCATCATAAAAACAGCTGTTATTGGTGATCATTCAATTCTAGTTTAAATTGTATATTCAGATTGTTAATTATATTAATATTTTTTAATGTGTGTTGTTACTTTGATTTGAACAGTTTCAGAAACTGTACAATCATATTTTCTGTTACTATTTCTTGCATTTGCCTCTGGCATTACAGTAAATTGATAATATTTAGCCAACACGAGATTAATCCTTCTATTAGTAGTGTGGCTGAGCCCGTAAGATAAGACTATTGTGTCAATGATATAACAAAAAGACGCTTGCATTAGTGACAGCACAACGATAACAGCAAAGCAACATCTTCATTTTATCAGTAGGTCCCCATTTTAAGAGCTGTGATCAGTTACTTGTTGCACCTCCTGAGTAACTTACCCAATATTGCTGTTGACAATGGTGCACGCGTAATGAATACTGTACAATGTTACACTGAAACTGGTAGTAAACAGTTTGTGATTTATCTACACAAATAACAAAATAACATAGCTTTACAAAAGCATAATATTTATTTGACAATTCACCACTGACATTGCATACATAATTTTTCAATAAATTACTCTGACATACCCTACCCATACCCCTAGGCAGTTGGGCTAGCCCCTTGAGCTGTCGGAACTGCCCAAGGTTTCTTCCTTTACCATAACAAGTAAAAACAAAAAACGCTGATAGGGAGTTTTCCTTGCCCCTGTTGTTCATTGGGCCTCTTTGTGTTAAGCGCATTGAGACATGCCTTTTGTAAAAATACGCTACATAAATAAAATTGAATTGAATTGAATATACGCATTTAGTACATAAAGCGAACATAATATTTGTATCACCTTGCAGGTCAAATTCTTCATTCTTTGATTATGTTGCAGTCGGAAATGTGGTACGGGCCCTTTAATTTTCCTCATGCAGCAGAGGCTGGGGAGATGAAATTAGGTAACTGTCAGTATTTTTCATTCTATTCCTATTTTCATAGTCATCTTTTGATATGAATATATTTTCCTACACCAAGAACACCTTACACAACTTTGCACTTTGAATAACACTGCTGACACCATTTTAGATTTGATCAAGAAGAACCGATGTCTGTGAGGCTCACCCTATAACCATCTCCTTCAGGTTCTGGTCGTTGCCACCTTTGGTTAGACAGGATGTAGAACACAACTAATCCAAACACCACAATAAGGACTCCAAGAAAGTTGGCAAAAAGGGCTTCTGGTGGCAGGTCCTTGTAAGCCTGCGTCCCATTGTTACTACCTTTGCTAGATTCAATTGAGAATACATTACTTTTAGCATTTACTGTATAGACAGACACACAGGCACTGTAATGATATTAATAACAATACTAAATCATCATCATATAGGAAGCAGATAAAGTGATTATGATTATTATTAAAGTGATTGTGGTCAGACATAAAGACTCACAGAATACTCACAGTGCAAAAAACAATTTTTCATTGATGCCAGATATGCAGGAAACAATGCTTAGGACCAGAATGATACCTCCCATCCAGACATGAATAGGTTTGATCAGTTTGCGAAACTCCAATGGGGAACAGGGCAGTAAGAATGCAGAAAAGCCAACCGCCCACTGACAATAAAAACCACAGACATTAATACGTCAACTTCCCTTTTTACAGAAAAAAAGTACAACCAAAGCTGAATTCTGAGACTATGTATGTTGACTGGAGGATGTAGTGTAAATGTATATGATCACAATCACAACATAAGCAGTATGCTAAAGTTTTATCACTATACTGTATGGTTATATCTGAAACACAAATTCTAAATTTCATGAATAGACAATGTCATATAAACCACTATGATCCATTTAATGATGTTGCAGTAATGGGAGAAAACTGTAAAATACTGACGTTTCTTAAACCACCATTTTTTTTTTCATAAATTACCTGAGTAGCGAAAAGAGCCACGGTGGATATGCCAAGCCAGCTATGAAGTGAATACACATTGGGGATCTTATTGGCATTATGGTTATCAAACACCGCACAAAGTCCCAAAACTGACAGGATCAGAGAGAGGAGCAACATTGCAGCGTGGAGCAGCTTCCACGGAGTCTTTTTCTGTCCCCAGGTCAGAGGTACGCGATAGACCACGGCCGCTACAGAAGTTAGTGAAAGTATAAGACAGAAGAAACGTTTCATTATAGGTGAGTCTCTGGACAGTGGAGCCGCTATTAGGAAGTAAGACTAGTTGTGGCAACCAAGTCCCAAAAAAAAACATGTGATTTGAAAAGAAAGGGGGAGAGGAAGACTGAGACAAGGAGGTGTGAAACAATGTGACTTTATCTCATTCACTCACCATTACCGTACAGCACCACCAGACCAGTCACCATTAGAACAGGGTGCCAATTAAACTGCTTGGCCGAACCATCCCACGCAAAGCCACCACGCCACACAGCGTTCCAGCAGGAGACAAACACCACGCATAAAATCCCCAGGCATATGCACAATAAATATAATGGGTAAAAGGTCATGATGGACATAATCCTGGTATGCCCTGTTCAAATGATAGAGAGACAGAGACAGTTCAGAGACACACGCATGTCGAGATAGATAGCCAGAATTAGATGCTCTGGATTTTGAACAAGTATCTCATGAATTCTGATGGCACCACTAATGGGATGAGTGGAAATAGTTATAAATACAATAACTCTAAAATGAGTTTTAAGATATTGAACCAAATCCTAGTCTAATCTGAAAAATCATCACTCACCTGAGGTTGCCTGGATCCCTTTAACTTTACCCCTGGAGCAGCTGCGTTCAACCAATCTGTATTGTGAAAGTCCAGAGGTTGTTTCAAAGTACCACCCTCTATACTTCAGAAACAGAACTAATATGCAATATTTCAGTTCCTCTTCTTTTGATTGTTTCAGTCCTGCCTTTTTGAAACTTTTAGGCAGGGAAGTGAAAGTTGGGTAAATAAATAATCTTCTTGCGTGCAAATTAAAACGTTATCTCGGCATCCTGTGACAAAGCGGATGGACAGGACATTAAGGAACAGACAGATAAATGACTCCACTAGTTGTAAAGGTCTTTGCTCTGAACATTGGTTCAAATAAGGCCGCCGCGGCCACCGCCGCGGACGACTGCTAACTACTACGACGTTGACATTGAAATAATCTTCTTGAGCTACAATATAAAAAGGTCAACATTCAACATTCATTCAAGGAAAACGCGTTCTTTGCTCATATCTACTGTAAGAGATCACTCACGGATATACACCCAAATGATCAAGCAACGCAGGAGTCTCATTCTAAGTTTGTGGTACGACAATGTAGGCTATTTCCTTGTGTTACCTTTTCCGCAGTGCGCATCGGGAAATGTCGTTTACTGTGGAAGCCCGTTTCCGCCACATAAAAAATGGATCATAATGTATTTCATATTCTAAGACAGTATCTCGTTATTATTAATACATTCTAGCGGAGGCTTGTTATCTTGTTTTTTTTTTAGATTACTGTACCATAAACCGGGCTATAGCCTATGTTTCAAACAAATATCTTAAAGTAACGAGATACTATCTAGAGAAACGTTGTATCTTATGACGTTTGTTTTGCTTTGCGGCAGGCCACCATAGTTGTGTACATGGGTGAAACTACATTAATAGGCTACAAATATATATATATATGCGCACAGAGCAAGCAAGTTTTGGTCTTTCGCTGGGTATTTTCTGCTTTAGAGTATTTGTAAATGTTACTGTTGCTCGCCAATTAAAATAAATCACCAAAAGAATTTAGGACAAAAAAAACTCTTATTAGGGTATTGTAAAAAGAAATATGCTGACATCATGTGGACATTGAAGGAATTCCAATAATAGATAGGCCTAGATAAATAAGAATGATCTAACTATTATATTTACCACACTTTATATATCATTAAAGAAGAGGGTCAGTGATTTTTGTGGAAATTAAATTTGTTTAGATTTGTGTTTATTTCATAGCCTCCATTTTATTTGATCCGAGGACTGAACAAAACATGCCAGAGGTAGTTCACCTCTGTGTTAAAAAGTTTTTAAACTTTTATTTACTTTCACTTTTATTTACTTTCAAGTATTGTGCTCTAGATTAATATAGTCATGCTCCAACATTTTACACAGTTGAACATAAGTGTTGTAGGCTACTTCTCAATTGATTTAATGATTAAATCTACCAGAGATGGTACTGCAATGTGGCAACATCTACAGATCTGTAAAATCCCTCTGGACGAGAATGTGCGGCAAAATGCTGGCAACATTTGCCAACTACATGTAAAAAGTAAAGGCCAAGTACTAAACCCTCCAGTCAAGTCAACTAAAAAGTAGCCTGAATGTAAATCTCCTCAATTCGCACATGGACTTTAGCAGTGGCCTAAAGAGAGCAGATATCAGAGTCCCAGTACTCAAAACACCAGCAGCCTCTGGTGTTCATAAAAAGCCATTTTTCTAGCAGGTTGGATCCTTTCTATATGAGCTGCCATGCTTGATTCAAATGATGTCAGCGCCTCCCATCAATCCACCATTGCAGTTTACTGAGCAGCTTGCTGTGGGGCAAATATACTGTAGTTATGACTAGTACTGCATACAATACTGCGAGCCATATTCAAGCAAGACATGCATAGTCTCTGTTGGTTGTACTAAATTCATAAAACACTAAAAAAGCCACCAAATGTTTCTACATTTCATAGAATTTATTTATATTTATTTACAGAAAAACATATGTAATTGAAAATTTATATGTTTTAATCTCAGTGTGTCACCCTCAAATCAAAAGATAAAAAAAACAGAACAGTAAACCCTGAGTTGCAATGACAAGAAATAACGGAAAATAAAACCCAGACCCATTTGTTCTTCGTCTCTCATGTAAAAGTATAGCATACATTCACATACAACTTCAGGGTTACCGAAATACATGAATAAAAAAAATCCTCACATAAAACACAGACTAACAAATACAGGTAGTTCATTGTTGAATGGCCACACTAACTTTTAAAGATCTCAATAATCAAGAAATCTAACTGTTTGTTGTAACTATGAGCTCTACAAGTCTATGAATCAACCTTGCTTTATTACAAAACATCCAGAATTTGCTAGTGTGAGTGTACTGCTGTTTTCTTTTTCAAACCAAACAACATGTATTTGATCAACATGTAATACATATTTTGCTATGATTGTCATAATATAACTGACACTCAGAAAGTGCAGGTTTAGGAGTGAGAGACGGCTTGTAGCAACGTTTTGGCATTATGAATACTCAAAGACACTGACTCTTCTTTTCTGGTATAAAAACAAAGATGGCATTAACACGTAATGATTTTGGTGATTTGCCCAATTCAATTATTTACTACACAATGTATTTCTTCATCCTTTCCCAAAATAAATAATACATATTTACAAACATTTTTGTATGGGCATACAATAAACTCACTTTACGTTAAGCTAATTCACAGACTATTGTGCTCCTGTTCATTGTAAACATACGGTACCTAAAATAATAATAAACAAAAACAACATACACATGTACAATTAGCAATAACTGCCAGTGCAATGGAATAGATAGGATGTAAGACCATGAGTCAAAAAAATATACAAATCCATTTCTAAACAAATATACAAATGCCATGTCTGCTCTGTTTCCATGGCTTTAGGCAGATATCAACAAGTCTCATACCTATAAAGGCATCTTTCTACTGCTTTATCAATGATGTTTTCAGCTGAACGCCTCTGGTCTAGGTATAACAATGCATCTATGAGATCATTAATGCTGGCCTTCATTCCTTCCCTCTCCATCCATATCCGTAAGAGTCCATAAATTTTGTCATCTGGCTGAGAAATCTCCACGCTTCTTATGTCATTGTCAGTGAGTCCTAAATGCCGGAAAAATCTCTTGTGAAACGTCACATCGACTTCTTCAAAAAGGTCAAAAGATTTCCTCAGTGATTCTTCACCTACAATTAAAAAATACGTTCAGATGACACGAAACTGAATCCTTTAGTTGGTCACTACAATGTCATTTAAATGGAACCAAACATTGACCTCTAATGAATCACATTTTCTTACCGTGTACAGGAACAAGCCTTGGAATATCTGTTGTATGTTCAGTCACCTGAGGCAGAAAACATTGCTGGTGTAACTTAATCATGTACTTATGTGAGATACAGTACCAGTTGTCTGTCAATATCTTTGACATCTTCATCTGATACAGCATTTTTAATACATTTGTAGAATATGGTTCTACTTAATGCTGTGGGAGGTTCTGTTTACATTGAATAGGCCATCCCAATGTTTGGTTGGCAACAGGTGTTTTCCTTCAGATTTACATCTGCACATCATTCTGCAAGTAGAGATCATTCACTTCAATTTAAAAACACATTTCTGTGAAATGTTCTTTGGTCGTTTGGCAAGTAGATGTATAGTAAGCAGGATAATGCATTGTTCACCACTCATTATAGGAAAACGTTTCCCTTCAGGACAAATTAAGAACCAGGTCTTGTTCACCCAGAGACAGGAAATATTTTCCAATAATGACCGGCAGACTATACAACACCACTTCCATAATAAATAACTTTTAATTATTTCTAATCAGAAAGCCTTGGCAATGAGTTCTCTCACAACAGAGCAGTGTACGTACAGTATGTCAGAACAACATGAACAAATATTTGCCCGACAATAGCCAACAAGTGTTAATAACACAAAGCTGTATAGCAGCTGGAAAATCATGGTTATGCAGTTCCTTTCTCTGGCACAAAAGCTTAGAAAAGGGCAGCATGATTCATTCTAAGCTGGGCAATCCTGTCAGCAAAGACACAGTACACACAGCATGTGATTTTTCAGCAGCTGCAGCAGACCAGGTTCTGACTCTTGTCAGTGACTGATCTCTCCGGTGTGTGGTGTACGGTATAGGTATGAGGTTGGCTACACCAGACGCCTCCTCTAGTCACACTGGGTATTTGTTGACAAGATTGCGTGCCTGGCCCAAACTTGGACATGGACAGACATTAAGCAGATGGGGTGGGGGGTTATGTAGCGAGAACACGCTCACCCGAAGGAGAGGCTGTGTCAGAGGGTTGGTCGCAGCGCTGCTGTTGCCATTGCTGTTGCCGTAGCCACTGCTGCTGCAGGTGAGCGGGGGGTGAGGGGGAGGCGGCGAGAGAGCGGACAGACTGGCTTGTGAGGAGCTGGCCGTGTTGGGGAGGCTCTCGCCCAGGCCCGTGTCCTCGTCTTCAGCGGCTCCGGAACGCACCAGCTTGCTTAGGTTGAGGTGCGTCGGCTCCTTCGTGGCTGGCCTGTCCTCAGTCACCTCCACCACATTCTCCTCCTTAGAGAGACATTTTAGAGGCATTAAAACTACAGTTTGGAAACACAAATGAAGTGATTGATCAAAATAATTAAGGATATCCTGTTCATTTCCATCAAAGTTATGTTGCAAGGAGGTTGGAGGATGAGTGATGAGAGGCTGTCACCAGTAATTATTTTTTGAGAATATAGCTGAGGATTGCACAGGAATTCCAATTAAGTATGAGAGCAATGTGGAATACAAATAACATTTAGCTCACATTTGCAAAGGGCATGCTGAGTATTCAGTGGGAGTTATGAAAACACTTCACTTTCAAGGATGTGATAATTGTATGTTGTGTTTATGAAGTTAATTATTTGACTGCCTAGAAGCATAATATTTTACCAGATTTTGCTGGTGTGGGTGTTTTCTTCTCAAAGCATCTGCAAGAAAAAAAGAGGTATTGTAATTAAGTCACAAATAAACTATTTTTCAAGTAAAGCATAGTATGACGTTAGTCAGGTGCTTTTCTGCATGTGTAACTGTATGTTACATGATGTAACTGCATGTATTAACAAACAAAAGTCTTTGCCGTAATAAAACATAGCATAGCTATGAGTGGCCCTGAATGGGCCCGTCTCCACCCAACTGCCGACCAGGCCCATCCAATCAAAAAAGAGATCCTGTAGCAGCAGCTACTAAGTCTAGAAATAATAACAGATTCTGAGAACAGGAATTGTAGCCTCCTGCATTCCGAAATGCTAATGGGATTGTAAACGACACATTGTCCCTCCCCTCTTAGTCTCAACATCAGGTCTTTCTGTTTTTGCATCTCCAGGCAATCTCTTGTTGTAGCATGAATTAAAAGTAAGTGTTATGGATTGATTGATTGGTTGATTGATTGATTGATTGATTATTTGGCCACCAAGCCATGATGTTGGGCTATTTTAAGTTTTTGTTTGCCTCTGTCAGTTGGCATAAGTAATTAGCCGCCTACAGATGCTTTAAGTTAATGTACAGTAAGTTGATTGTGGTTAATGTGTGCTGATGCAGAAAGGCCAGACATATTTAAGTAGATAGATAGAGAACTTTATTCATCCCGAAGCAAATTAAGAAATTTCAAGAAATGTAGTTCATATTTATTAATTTGTAGTTTATATAGATGCTGTGTAATTAAACACTACATGTGCCGTCTTAAGACAGTTATAAACAGGTTTCTGCAGCATTGTTTCCACTGTGTCTTAGGTTGAGACAAACCTTTCTACAGTATCTTATGATTTCAGGGTACACCCATGCATCAGGGTTAAAATACATTTCCTAATTTTTTTTTTAAATCACATGATGGGGTGAGGACGCGGACAAGAGGTCAAGGGCATCTGGGGTAGGATGTGGACAAGCTTTCAGTCTCAGTATGATTCTCTCACGGTTACAGACACTGGTGGGTCAGCCTAACCCTCTGTCTGATAATCTGCTCCCACACCGGGAGGGGATAAAGGGTGCTGCTGCAATCCAGTGTTATCCATTACTGAGTGCTGTGCTTCCAGTTTTCATTTGACTTGTTGATCAACTATGGAATGCTTCACAGTTGCAGCTTTCCATAGCTAAAGCAAAAGACTGGCGCTGAAGAGTCTTTTCCACCATGGACATAAACCAACTTTTGTTTAAAGGAAAAATATGTTGGTAGCCGCCAAACCAAGCGTACTATTGGCACTTAGCTAGACGCACCAAAATCATTATTTTAGGCACGACATGTTACAGTGATTGTAACATTATTGAAGATACTACACAATGAACTGTGTTTGCATGGAACAAAACGAGGCATTAGACATGCCGGTCAAGATGTTCGGCTTTTTACAGGTCCTACTTGTAAATCTGCAAAAGCACAGTTTACCTTTCACAGTTCTTCAGTGTCTGTCCATGTATCGTGTACACCAACACACACCACCAGACACTCGTTTTTTTTATACATTTGCTTGCTGTTTATTTATGAGCGAGTTTTCTGCTAGCCAAGTTCGCTTGTCAACTTTTAACCTGCATACAAAGGCTTGCTTTCCTAATTTAAAACTCTAAAAATTAATTAAGAAAATATAAAGTATACTGTATACTGATTATCAGTTTGCTTATTAGTTGTGTGTTTAGACTTTGAATTTGTTTTGCACAGCACATCTTACACTTTAACACTAATTACGGTGGCAGCCAATATGGTAGTGGGCGATGATGGGCAGTAGAAAAGGAGCAACCGTAGCCCCCAATTATGGTTGAGTAATTCACACTCTGCCAACAATTAGGAAAAAGTATGGGTGTGCGTTTCACTGAATCGTGATTGGGATAAATGCAGAGACCAAATTTCTCTCACAGGATCAAGAGAGTAAACATTTTTTAATTAAGTACACTTGTACTTCATTTAAAGGTGGTCAGAGCATGAACAGATAATTTGTGCATGTGTGTACATTTGAACTACACATCATCACATTCACATTTGCAAACACTAGTCAAAGGAAAATAAAGCACATTTTTCTTCAAATGTATAAGTGGCAAGACTTCAGTGAATGAAACACTAATGAATATAATATGGTCCATATATTTTTATAAACTGCTTAGCTCTGAGAATTGCTAATAGTTTGCAACCACAGGTTGGTATAGCTGGTTGTTTGCTACTTGGTCTGTAGGTTATTTAGCTTCCTACTGATAAAGCTCAAACACTAAAGCTAAGGATTTTTTAAAAGCATTTTTCCTTTAAACTTCTATGGCGTTCAACAGGAGGTGAACTCCAACTGTGCCCCAACTGTGTTTAAGCTTGTAAGGCAGATGTTTTGATTCCAAAGAGTATTTGTTACTTTCTTTTTGTTCAATCTGTGCAGTTGCCAAGAAATTATCAGAGGGACCCAAGGTCATTGTGTGATGTAGAGAGCAAAAGTTTTATGGTGTTTAAGGGCAAAAATGTTCCAAAAAATCTTTTGGGAAATATTAAAATTTCCTGAATGGCAAGCAAAGTGCATAAATACATGTTGTAGTTTAATGGTGAGACCATGTGTAAAAGTATTTTCATTTGTGGGTCAGAGATGGCTAAATAGTAATAAAAGAAATAGTGCAGAAAAAAGAACAATACAAACAGGATAAAATAACTTAATTGAACATTTGTACTATGTTCTTACCTCTCAATTTCTGTGGCAAGGTCTTCCACAAACAAAAGGCTATGGCTCCGAGCAATACAAGCAGCACAATTGTAGGGACAACTATTACTATGGAGGAAATAAAAATAAAATTTGGTGCCTTGAGTGTAAATAAAACTTGGATACAGTGCACTCAATAAGTTGAATAACATTGAATAAATAACGTGTTTATTTGTATGACCAACGCTCAGCACCTGTTGGGTTTATCGGTTGTGTTTTCTTCTCACAGATGGTGTTTGAGGTGGGGCTACAGCGCTTCTTTTCAAACTCATTCTCTTTACATCTGGCAATTAAAAAAAAAAAAAACTCACAGTTAGTAAACACAGAGACAAACCAAGAACTGAACTGCTAAGCCCATGGCTTCATCTCAAGCTCCACCGCAGTCCAGACATTTCACAGCACATCTGGCAGTATGCTACATTAAATGGGCATATTCAATCGGCATGTGAGGTTTAAATTCTATTTGATGTGTATCACAGCACTGTGCACCCATGTAGGAATAAATTCCTTTTGAGGAATTTTTGATTCCTCTTAAGGAAATCTGCCAATCTCTGATTAATAATAAAGTCCTCATTGCAAAAAAAAAAAACGGAGAGAAATAGTAGCATACTTAGAACATTTCTTGCAGACTTCGCATGCATGGTGAGGAAGACAGAAGTAGCCCTCTTTACACTGGCACTCTGTGTTGCTAGTGCGGGTGCAAGGTTTTGCAGGCACCTGATCTGCAAAGAGAGGGCAAACACTCCAAGTGAATACAAAACACACAACTTTGCACTGCACGTTTCGATGCATATTTCAGTGACACTATGCCCATGTGTAAAAGTATTTTCATTTGTGGGTCAGAGATGGCTAAATAGTAATAAAAGAAATAGTGCAGAAAAAAAGAAAGGTATAGATCACATGTTAATTAGATGCCAAACTAGATTTCTTATCTTCTACACAGAAAACTTGCAACACCGTGCTCTCCCTTTTGGTTGCTGGTGCGTCTTGTCAAATCTATTGTTTAAAGTGTTAAAGCGTTAACTCCAGTTTTATTTTTCTTTTATTTACATTATTCAGCATATACAATATAAATAAAAGACATATAGTATAAATAAAATAAAAATAAACACGAATTAACGAGTGCTTATCTTCCATTCATACATGTGCAAAGACAATAAAGTTGAATGTAAAATTATCTAATGTAATTATAGAAGATGGTGGATGGTGGTTAAGAGAGACAGACAGAGGGAGGCAAAGCAGGGCCTGAAGGGATGCAACCAGTTGTTTACCTTCCATCAATTTAACTCCATTTCCTTGTGCATTTCAAAAAAATTTACACATACTTTGCTTGGCATTGAGATTCATTCATCTTTGCCATTGGCAAGAGCACTGTGGCATATTTGTATTTGTTTGGACGGTAATGTTTGCATTGGTTATTGACCACCAACAAGCTAAACAAACAAAAATAATTTAACACCGTGCTGAATCTATGCCAGGGCTTGCCCAAGCAAGCCAACCTGGAACAAAGCCACTTGGCAGAGCTAAGCAGGCTAAGCAGGCCATCAGGTAAGGCTGCCTCTTTTAGGGCTCGCCAAGCTGACACACACATCTACAAAACAATTTTTAATGTTCTCAATGACCAATATAAAACTAAAATCTATAGCTTTGTATGGTCCCCACCTCTGGAGCTGAGGCTATATTCTATCAACCATTTTTTGGAAGCACTACTGTGTACTTTATCATCTGTAACTCAAGATATTTGGGCTAAATTATTAAGCAAAGGAAATAGCTAATAAAAGCAATACCCAATTTTTATTCACTATGTTTCCAAAAATAAAATCTTATATCATCAGGTCAATCAGAGATTGCACATTTCATAACTGGGTTTTAAATACTACCCACCAGCACAACAATGATGTCGCCAGAAAGCAGGTTGTCTGCATGCGGCTTCTGAAGCCTTTTTAAACTATCTGTTCTTGTTGTCTATCTGTTGGTATCAGGAATGGGAGCGACCAGTCAGTGTGATGGCCTGCTTCAGTGGCAGCCTATTTGCACTTGCTCAAAGACCCATCGTACAGGGACACTGATGGCTGAGCCACGCTGGCAGTTTACAGCACTACTCAGACACAAATCCAGTCATTCTGATGCTGTGCAGAGTATTTGCTGAAGCAGTGCATTTCATCAGCTTTATAAACCTAAATGCGGTGTCGCAACAGTTTAGGCAGTCTTTTTGCCTCGGTTCCACTTTCCCTTTTGATTGTATGTTCCCCAACATTCTCAAACAGACTATACCCTAGATTGTTAATATACAACTGTGGGACACTCTTACGCGTGTTGGCAGTCATTTAGGGTAGCTACATAGGCCAGTTGCAAAGGGAAACTGCTACAAGAAACATTTATTATCTGAAAAATATAATACTGAACTGTGCCAAAAGGCTAGTATTTGTTTTGACTGACTCCTATTTTTTCTTTCTCCCTTCTGTAATCAGGATCATGATGAAGCAGCCAGTTAAAATTATTTCATTATTTTAACTGTAGTAGTCACCTGCTTTTACATGCCTCTTCAAAGTAACATGTCAAGAGGTATTTCCCTTTGAACTAGCCACCTTGACAAACAAAGCAAACTATACAATTTATAATGCACCTATTCATCAATTTATAATTGTATCACTCTAAATTATTATTGATGAATGAAAGCATAACTCACCTGGAGGACACTTAGTGCATGATAAACATCGACTTAGTCCATTCTCGTCTTCAGTGTATGTATCATAATCACATACTTCACATGTTCCCTCCTTCAATGATTCAGTGCAGTGTTTCTTAACATAGGCACCTGATGACAGAAATACAATATATGATGTTTCACTTCAGTATCAAGAAATCAAAAGAACATTTTACAGCACAATGATAACACAGTGTCTTTCAGAACTAAATTATACCTACACAGCGGTCTTTACAATTAATTAATTGTAAAAATGTGTTTAATTAAACGGACCTTAGACAATCAAAAAAAAAAGCGTGGTTCCAAAGGCATCCTTACATAGGCCCAAGTTACTTACCAGCTGGACATTTTAGACAGCAGACACCTTCATGTCGATAGGCTCCTACTTTGCAAGAAATGTCTCTTGCTGTCCGATTCTTTGTAACATTTTCATTTAACGTTAGTTCCCACGAAGCAAGTGTCCGAGCAGCGCCAAGGTGAATCAGCCATACCAAGATTATAATCTGCAACAGACCAAAACTCAATCTACATTTGTATAAAGGAATGTTAATCGGAAATTAAATCTAGCTCGTTATGTAGGTCTAAGACTTTTGGGGGGGCTGACAATTCTTAGTAGGCTATCGTGGAATACAAAGACGATTGTTATGGAAGTCCGGCAGCATTGACTGTCCAAGATGGGAATCAATTACACACGCGTCTGATGTAACCGCTTATTGTTAGCTGAAAGACACAAATAACATGCTGCTGTGGCTTGGTTTTGTAAGATATGTCAACTTGAAACGTTGCACTATTGACAAAAACTGATATATAAGGATTAATGGTTTCCCACAGGCCCACTAACGTTAACCCTATAGCTTGAACCGACATCTCATTTTGACTTTGACTTCGAATTCTTCGTAAAGTCGAGCCTGGAAAGCTGAGGTTTTGGTTAGGCTACAACTTACCTGGCTGCGTAACGTTACTCGCTTCATACTTAATGTCGATGTCTTTCTCGCACAGACATTGTAGAAATGGAAAGGTACTTTTTGTGATAAAATTCTTGGCTCTTCAAATGTTTTTTTGCCGAATGGACAGCTTGTTCCAGCCGGTTTCTTACACTAGCGAATAGCCAACCCTGACAGCATAAACTTCCGGAGAAGCTTTGGGACAAGTCAATGCATCCGCCCCGCAAACTTATCAGTGCGTCACAGTAGGTGAGGCCAGTTGGGGAAAAAAACAAGGAGGAAAATGGGAGAAGACATTCCCACACAGAGAGAAGCACATGCTTATCACACATAAGTGTTAGGTGGTAACTGAGACGCTTTTGGATGTAAAGGCCAACTTTTGTGTCAGGTGTTTTTTAGTAGGCTATTAGATGCATTAGCTGTCATTAGTAAACATTCTGAATTCAATAGAACACACACACACCCACGCGCGCGCATATTTATAAAGTTAAACTTATTTCACTGTATTGATGTGTACTGGATTTGTAAGCATAATATTAATCAGTGATGAAGAAAACGTTTGTGCGTTGCTTGCTACTTTCACTAATATACAGTAAATAGCAATAAAAGACAACTTTACTAACATTTTGTGTAGGTTACATTTTTGCAAAACACATCAAACTAATCAAAGATCTAGTTAAAGCTAAAGGGTTCTTGGCAGACGCTAAGATATATGCTAGTTAAACAATATGTGTATAAATAATAATAATAATATTAATAATAACAATAATAATAATAATAATAAAAGACTTCTTTGCCTATGCCTAGACTACACACAGACGTTTGGGTGACATTATCTTTAGGGTAGCTGCCTGGGCTGCTGTGATATTCTGCTGGCAAGCCACCATCAGCGGAATGGCAGAAAAAGGAAATGACTTATTAGGCTCCATGGGGGAAACATTCAGCAAGTCAAAGGGGAATTTCATACCAGTGCGAGAGAATGGCTGAAAAAAAGTGGCACTTCATCATGTTGTTTGCTCTGACCCCTTCTGATGAAGGTAGGCCTAACTCAATCAGTTTCCAAGCATGTCTAGTTACAGATTAGTTGCTAAATTCATCATTATTTATTCATCATTCATCATTATATAGTATGTATATATATCTACTATACTTATAGTGTATATCCATGCAGTGCAGATGAAAGCTTGATGGGTTTATTTAAACCTACAGTTCAAAAATTCTTCTGGAGTACAAAACAAACTTTGACTAATACTCTGACCAATAGTGAAGGCTTGGTCTAACTGATGACAAACAGGCAGACATCTGTGACTCAATTCTGTATACTGCAAGTTAATAACTTATATTAACTGGAATGTGACATACACCAACATGCAATATATTTCTGCCTTTGTGTGTGTTACATGTTAAGTTCCACTGTTTAAACAGTAATTAATTGAGTTTGTTTCTTTTTATGCATTGTTTCTGTGTTCTTGTCCATATTGATTTTACAAAGCATAATTAGACTTTAACATTACAGATTAAAATTAAGTTGAATAAAATTGAGTAGAATTAGTAGTAATTATTATTCGATATATGTTTTTGCCATGCTTACATGTGTGTTTTTTTTTTAGAGTAACTGTGACTCTTTTTGACATGATAAGACCGAAGGCGAGGGGTATTTCCCTAGCACTGCTCAACAAGAGATAAGAGAGACGAAGAAATGAAAAGTCAAGACAAGTTGTCTGCCACTGACAAATCCAATGCAAGTTAAACAGTTACTGTGAACCATTTGAAGATTAGAAACGTTCAACAGTCTCCTCCCTTCCTCAGCCTCTGGATTTATCCCCGCCGTGTTGTTGTGTCTGTGACAGTAATGATATCCCAAATATCTCAGTCAATAAAGGTGTCTTGAGACTGAGTTTTGTCTTCATTCTATCAACTGCATTTTGGAATAGTCTGTTTATAGCGCGCGCACACACACACACACACACACTCACACAGTGTGTCTGCTTCTTGGTGAGGTTGATAGACCATAGTCACTTTAAACATGTCGAAATGGTGGAGGCTCATAGCCTAGGCTGTGTCAGAGTGTAAATGTTTATTGTATTCCTGCACAGAGGTTATTTCCTCACGTACAGTAGCCTTCCTGTTTTCCCCCTATGGCTTTAAGACTCTGCTATTGACCAAAGGAATGGAGTTCTCTGTCGAAGACCTGGCACATTTGAAATCCATGAGGATATCGGCCTGGTGTGATAAGTGTCTTGTCAAGCCCAGTGCAACTCAACAGTTAAGCAGACACCGGGGGTCATGGAATCACTCTGGTAATTACGGTGAGTGTCAGCGGTGTCCACTGCTCCTCCCATGATAGGACTTCATTTACGTTTGAGTACAAAAGCAGCTGAAAAGAGACCTGTTAAAGCACTAGGCTGACACTCTGTACTTTTTTTCCCTAGCCATGGATTTACAAGATACTCCGTGCTGTGTAAAGGCAAAGGCTGTGATAAGGATGAAGGTCTTTACGATGCTGGATGTTGCAGCTAGACTATTTAAAGGCTTATCTGTGAGGCGAGGCATTTTAAATTCAATATTTTAGAAGCTGCAGATGTAATAGAAAAGTATATTCAATGGCGCAGAGAGGGCAGCAATATGGGTGGATTTCACAGCTTGTACTCCTAAACACTGTAAGCTCAGAGCCAGAAACCTACTGTATGTTATTGCATTACAGAAGATTATATTCTTCCTGAAGTTAGCAGCACCCTGGTTCAATCAAGTGTTTGTAGACATATTTTATAATAAAATTATTATTGTATCTTCATGAGATCACTTGTTCTGTTCCTTGATCATCATAGGGAGAGGTTCATGAGATCATGGAAGATTTAGGGTCCTTTCTTAACCCTCCTGTATCCCTCAGATCTTACTGACACCCATTATCCTTGGGGTCATTTTGACCCCAGCTAAATAAACCCTATAAAAATGATGTAATGTATATTGTCACCCAGGTTTTTTTGTAACAGATACATTAATTACCACCACCAAGAGCGCAACAAAGCAATCCCACCCACCACACTCTTTTATGAACCCAGAATACCTGTTGTGTACATAATGCGAAACATAGAAATCATCATAAAATCTTAATGACTGGCACAAAATTTGAAATATCTATCTTTTTAGTGTTGTAATGGCTTGATATCACTTCTTAGTATCAAATTTGTTTATTTATAACACTTGAAATAAAAAACTATTTCTGTTTTTAGCAGTAATGTGAAAAAATACACGAATTATCATGGGGGTCAATTTGACCCCAACCCCCCAAAAACCCAACAGACAAAGACAAAGTTGTAAAAAATATTATCAAATATCATAAAGTTGTAAAAAATATTATCCTCCAGTCCAGCTGAAGTCACCACTAACCTCCTACTTCTGCTCCCCATGATACCCAATCTACACACATCATGCACAATAAGGATGTCCGGAAAGCACCAGGCCCAGATGGCATATCTCCATCCTGCCTCAGGGCCTGTGCTGTCCAACTATAATAATCAACAGATTACTGGAACTGTGCAAAGTCCCCTCATGCTTCAAATGTCCTACCATCATTCTGGTCCCCAAAAATTCCTCCATCATTGGACTGAATTACTATACGCCTGTGGCCTTGACCTCAGTCGCCATGAAGTCCTTTGAACAACTGGTGATTTTCACCTCGAAGGTATCATAGGCCATCATTTAGCTCATCCAAGATGGTGATGAGCCTGCATACAAGTTGAAGTTGAGAGACTGCTACACTAATGCAGTCAACACAACCTAGAGCTAAACGCTGTAAAGACTGTGGAGATGGTGATGGATTGAAGCACCCCACAGTTCTCCCTTCCCTTACAATAGATAGATAGATAGATAGATACTTTATTGATCCCCAAGGGAGAAATTCAAGATGGTGGCATCACCTTGGCTGCCATTCATACGGCGCCAATATCCAACAGTTCAGTGTCAAATGTGGGTTCATTCAAGTTCTTGGAATACATAATCTTCCAGGATCGTATGTGGGAGACAAACATCCTCAAAATAAGCACAAAGCATAGGCCTACAAGAACAGCTTCTTTCCCCCTGCCATCTCCCTCCTGAACTGTAGTTGAGCTGGCATTTTTGTTACTCATCTAGAGTAACACCTACCTATACCTTGCAATTTCATATTCCTCAATTCACTTTAGTTTTCTAAAAATAGTATAGTATAACTTTAGTATGTAGTAGTTGCAGAGTGTATTATTACTATTATTATTATTATTATTATTATTATTATTATTATTATTGTTGTTTTTGTTGTTATTATTACATGCATGTATAATTACACATTATGTATAAAATATTTATTTATCTTATGTTTAATACAGCTAAATTGGCCTGGGGTCAAATTGACCCCAAAGGACCACCAATGTATACAATTTTAGTAGGGGTCATTGAAAACATATTATTGTGTAAATGGCATGTTTACTCTGTTGTCCTCTTCAAATGAGGAAAAGTCAAGAAATATGAAGCTAAAAAAAAGCTAAACATATATTTCATGGCGTGAAACATTGCTTGGGGTCAAATTGACCCCAAGGATAACAGGAGGGTTACGTTCCCTTACTGAACATTGTGTTTGCTTTCCTTTTGGTGAAAGGAACAGAGCAGCAAGGATACTTGTATTTTGTCCCCTAGTGTGTATGACTGGACGGCAGAAACACCGCAGCATACTGTACGTTGGAGGAGAACAGGGTAGATGGGGAAGACCACTAGATGGCATTGCAACATAATGCCAATAATTAGTAAAATGCCAAAGCACAGCGCCTGAAGATGGTGCTTTGATGGGTGCACAGACAAATCAATGTATGTCATAGCCAGTCTCAGGATACATTAAAAGACCCATCGAGTCAGAGAGGCTGATCTCATAGTGGAGAAATACAACTTACAGTAAAAACAGACGTCCACAGTTTTTTTGCATGTCTTTTCTCCACGCCTCTCGCATTGATATGAAAGCACCAATTTGCATTACAAACAAGGTTAATTTCAACTGTACATTTATTTCCAAAAGGCTGCATATACATCTGCAAATTCTACTGTACAGAAAACATCCAAAATGTTCATAATTATAGATACATTATACCACAAGCTGCCCCGGCAATACCAAACATGGATGTTTCACACTAGAAAAAAAGCTCTTGCTGCCTACCCAATAGTATACTTATATATACCTTTTGATGTAATGTCTATGGTTTTGTTTTTCAGCCCCACCTGTACTTTACAACATTCACCATTTACAGTAGATAAACAAGGCACAAGAATAGTGATAATGATGCGGAAGGCCATGCGTGATATGTGATACAGTGAGAGAGAACTGCCATTAAATGTGTGCAGTGACAAGAACCAACCAGACATTTTCATAATGTGTCCAAATATATCTGCAAAGAAAGAAAGAAAGAAAAGAAATAAATAAAACGACAGGTGTTCTTTGAAGTGAATACTATGTATGCACAGATATTCACCATATTCAATCTCAGACAAACATAATAGTATTATGTACATGCACTGAACTGAGATTGTAAAAACAGGTGTCTCAGGAGGGTTGAGGGAAGAACAGAGCAACTGAATGCATGTTTGTGTGAGAGAGCAGTCTGACTAGATGTAGGTGGGCTGGAACGCATGAACCAACTGAGACATCAGCGAACAGATTTGACCTAGAACATCCAAACGGACCAAATCAATGTAAATGGCCGAGAAATAAGGAAGTGCAAAAATAGTTTCTCAATTAGATTAGATAGGAAACTGGAACGCTGATGAGTTGCAAAGAGCCCCAATTTGTATCACACACACACACACACACACACACACACACTATCTCTCTCTCTCTTGTTTTTTAATGAAATCAATTCCTCAAGCAAGAGGGAAAAAAAATGATCGATACAGAAATTTTGATGGAGTGTAACCAAGACTGCCTGCCATACGGGCAAGTGCCAAATTACTTGGCTACCCTAGATGGTTTAAAAGATCTTATTGTCTAAATGTGCACAAATAATTGGAAATATGACCCTGAAAAACCTATTACATATGCTTAAAGCATATCTGAAAGATTCAGGGTCACCAAAGTTGTTTCCTTTTGAAAAGATGTGACATAAAAGATGGTGTGATGGTGAATTTTTGAGCTGAATGTTGCACTCAAAACATATTTTCAATGAAAACAAAGACACAGTACTTCCTGCATTTTCTCAAAGTGTCTGTGAACAAAAAAGGAGAACCATGTTTAAACATCACCCACATTTGGCAACAAATGGCAAAAACATGAAGACTGAAGCTTTGAATCACAGAAAACTTTTGATGAAAAATGCTGTATTCTAAAAAAAAATTAGAATTGCAAGATAGAAGCTTGTGGTACTCCAAATGTAATATATAACCTCTAAAATGCCATTACAAAGCTTGCATTTACAACAAAAAAGAAACAAAAAGAATAATAATCAAAAAGGTAAAAACAAAATTAGCCTTAAAGCAAAACATACCTCGCCATACACCTTTATATACTTTTTTAATGCAATAGACAACATTTTGCAGGCCTCCAGTATTTGAATAAATGGATGAAAGACTATTTGCATGATGTAACTTGTAAGAGTGGGAAAATAAATTGGTAAGACGTCAAATGATTTGCTGACAGAATTTAAAGTGTGCCAAGCCAAGTTTACATACATCCTCAGATGGGCGGTATGGCTACACTTGTATAGTATCTTTTCATTGCAGTGATGGCAAGGAAGAGAACTGATTACTGTGGTGACACGTCTCAGACTCCACCTGCCAGTATCTCAAAGAAACCCATTTTGAATCCTCTCTGCCTCTGCTGCCTTTGAATCACCTGTGCTCTTCCTTTCCTTGTGTGACAGACCCTCACGCTCCCCTACCCCTCCTGTCAGTCAATGCCTGTATAAAGCTAAAGCATTCCACTATTCCAAGACATCTATGGCAAGACCATCTTGCTTGTTTTTCTCCTCTCTCTAATGGCGGAAAGCCTGTTTGTCAAACAGTACAGTATGTTGACTTTACCAAGGCTTTTTCTACAGTCAATAACACATTCGCAGCGCTCGGCTTCTCGTGGAGCCTGCTTGGCGACATGTTTCCACTAGCTAGTCAGAAGCTCCATGATGAAATCCCACATGGTGATGGGGCGGTGACTGGCTAGGACTTTGATCAGGTTCTGAAGCAGGGCTTTGACTCATGGAATGGCATGAATCAGCTTGTCAGCCAAAGCATATGGTAAGACAACCTAAGCTCCGCATGGCACAGGCCAGAGCAGCATGGCTTGTTAGAAGCAAACTAAGAGCGGGTAAAACACCAGAACAGCAAGCCCCTAATCTTTAGTTTTGTCATACAGTTGCAGCCCTCAGTCATTGTTCGTAACGTTGCAATGTCTCAGTATATACATTCCTCTGGCAGGACAGATGCATCTGGAGTCTCTGTATAGGAGCGGCAGACACATACTGCAAAATCTGAATGGTTTTTAAGTTCTCCATACAGTAAGAACGTATACTGGGTGTCTCTTGTCAGTGGGAGTGGAATGTATAGTAATGTTTTGAGGTTCACAGCAGGCCGTCTGTGCCATGGAGTAACACTTCCTGCACACACATTAGTGGATGTACTGGTATCTCCAGTGGTTATGCATATTTCTTTTCTTTTGTGGACCTGCTAACCTTGCATAATGTCTGAACCTGAGCAAAATATGCACATTTAGGTCACAGGAATATTGAACAAAGCAAATACAGTTAACCAACCTCAAAGCAAAGATTTGTGGGAATATAGTCTTGTTTTGATGTTAAACCAAGAGCTAAATGATGGTGGTCAATCATTTTTTTAGTAATAATCGCTTAAAGATTATGCTTATGAGAGGACAAAATGCTAAGTTTCTAGAGACAAGACTCCCTTTCCAGTGTCTTCTACTGGTCTGAACTATGTGGTGCGATACTGGTAGTGATATTTTTAGAGGCTTGATATCGGTAAAGGGTGACTTGTTCTGAGGAGGTTCTTTTGCTGCAAAAAAGAATTAGAGCGCACTGTATGTAAAACCAAGCTTGAATACATTCCCATCCGAGCGACAACAGCTTCACAGAGAAGCTCTATTCATTCTTCTTTTTTCCCACAGCAGAGTGGTAAGTATCTGGACAGAGGGAGCGGAAATATCAACACAGTCCCTAGTGTAGCATTTTAAATTCTCCTCTGCTATTTGGTACAGATGCGAAAAATGTAAGAGTCAATATATATGCTAAATAAGATCAAACACCAAAGACCAAGGCTCGAAGAGGGACGGGATTAGTACAAACATGGAGACAGCACTTATCGTAGGTAGAGGAAAAATGCTACTTTGTAAGTTTGGTTCTGTGAGGGAGTGTTTAGCAGTTATGAAGTTAAATCAGGGCTTCTATTAAAGTTCACAGGGTCCTCAGTGTAAACAAAACACAGATAACAACAGAAAACAAACAAACAAATATGCTGGAATGCAGTGCAGTCCTTTTTTGAAGGCAGGCTTCAGCATCAGGAGTGCATGCAGCACCAAATGCAAATGTAGATACAGACACACGTGTATGTCACAGAAGTCACACAAAACAACCACGTATTGTAAAGCCTCTATAAACCTTGAAAAGAAAAATGACATGACAGAGATGAACTCGAAAGAAGAGGTTAAACTTTCTTTTGGCTGCAGTAGACTGGTACCAAGTTACTTTATTCATTCTAGGGTAAAAAAATTACCACCATACACACACACACACACACACACACACACACACACACACACACACTCACATATAGTACAGATTACAGTGCCTTTGATCTGGAAGCAAGATCTGACAGATGATATTTTGCTAGAACAATGCACTTAAACAGTTGCTTTTTAGGTAATTAACACACTGCTTTGGACTGGCTTTGACCAGCCCATCCCAGTGACAAACCCTGGAGATGCAGGGATTGAGTTTGCATTCTCCTACCACACAGCGATCAGCAGACATTGATTATAATAGACCATGTGTTTTTTTTTGTGTGTGTCTCATTTCGTTTTTTGTTGTTTCTTTTTTTGTCCTTTCATAAGAACACTAGTTGTTCCCTCATTGGTTGTAGTCTTGATGCGTGTCATCGGGGCTCTTGAGCTGGTGCTTCGAGTTGATCTTGCCTATATCCTCCAAGGCGCTGGCTAGCGAGTCAAGGTCGCCATTGTCCTGGTTCTGAGCTTCCCACAGGCTCAGGATTACGGCTGAGGGACTCCTCTGCTTCGCAAAATAGGACAGGTTCCTGGTAACACACACAAGGTGCAGGGAGTCGATGTAGTCAGTGTGCCACTCGACAAGGAAAATGAGCATGCTCGCGCCTACTAAATTCTGTTTTTAAAATCGAGAATTGGGTTATCTTCAGGGTGTTAATATCACACCAGAGATCTAAGCCCAAGACATCATAGCCCAACTGCAGGGTTGCATCTAAGAAAATAAATTCACAGAATTTTCCACCACTCCCCCCCCGCCCCACCAGATATAACTTTCTGCTTTTCCCCAATCACAATGCAGACTCCAGTCAATAAAAAACCACTAGGGGGCACTGTGACAACACAGTGACCTATGAACTGCTTCATGCCTCCTCCATACCCCCCTGTCTCCTTGGGCAGGTGCTCTCCCCTCCCACCACCCCCCCAACCCCCCAGACACACACCTTGTACGCAAATACATGATTAAGCTTCAAAACCTCCTTCAAAAACATCCCCTGTAGCAGACAGAGAGCCAATCATCCAAATTATCACCAGTGTGAGAGCCAGCTATCCCAACCTCACCAGCCACAGGAGATATATTTATATTACTGAAGAGAAAGATAAGCGTGGATGACCACAGCTAGGTTTTCAATTAACTTGGTAGCCTTGGATACAGCCTAAGGTGCTTTATCTTCATATCTGAAAGGCGGCGCTTTACCTCTCGATGTGGAGCTTCTGTGCTAGGAGCTGCCAGTCCTTGCCTTTAGCATTGGCAGTGTCAAAAGTGGCGCAGATCCTCTGTCGGATTGACAGCGGTATTTTGAAGGCTTTGGCCCCGGTGTGCGAGGTGACTGTGCAGTCGGCCTGCATAAAATATGGAACCGTCTGTTTTTCACTCTGTGGAGGAGACAACCAGAGCAGGCGCAGAGCCGAGGAGTCACAACACTATCTGACATTTTGGGATGCCTGAAGGATGAGCACGGCAGCTACTTCAGCTGACTGCAAACCTCCAAAGGCCCCCAATTTCAATCTCATTTTTTTTCCTGCGACTCACATCGTCAAACAGAGTTGCATTCAAATTCCACTACAGTGTTTATATATCGAAGGCTTTGGGATGGTTAAGGCAGGAGCATAACAAAAGGAGCTAGCTGGATATTTATCGACGTGGGTTTTAACTTGCACTGACCTCGGCGACAGAAGTGTAGACCTGCAGAATCTGCTCGTGGCCCTTGACCTGCCGCACGCTGATCTTGCAGGACAGCTGGGTGGTGGCCGAACTATATCTCTCCAGCTGGAAGGCACAGTGCAAGGGTTGCTGGTTGCTGCACCACACTTGGGAGAACGAGAATTCCTGAGGGATGTGTGTGTGTGTGTGTGTGTGTGTGTGTGTGAGAGTGTGTGTGTGTGAGAGAGAGAAAGAGAGAGAGAGAGAGGGGTTAAGGAGGATAGAGGAGGCCAGAAGGAATGCCTAGAACAGACCTTCCTGCCAGTAAAAGTCTCCTGCCCTCCCTAAATACATGAGTCAGTCGCTGCCCTTGCGAAAGACTGAATATATAGCAAAATAACACATCAACATGAAACGCGCTGGAGGGGCTTTGAAGTATTCATCAGAGAAAGAGAGCAAGAAAGAGAGAGAGAGGGAATGAGTAAGAGTGACCGAGAGACAGAGAGAGAGAGAGAGAGAGAGAGGTGAAAATAAACGTATACGAGATATGCAGGATGAAGGAATTATTTTACAGCAGCTCAGTGATATGGCCTCTTTTTAAAAAAGGTATCTCGGTGAAGTTTCTCTAGTGACAGGCCCAACAAAAAAAAACTTCCTCAATCATAGTGGAATTCTGTTAATGGAACTCTCTCACAACCTGAGAATTGGAGGTGCTATCTGGATGGGGTGGAGGTGGCGTGTGCGTATTTGGGTTTGTGCGAGAGTGTGAAAATGATGTGGCCTTTGATGCATAATTAATTTGCCTGAATGGCACATCTGTGGGCAGTGTCCTTGACCTCACCGCCGCTCCCCCCTCCCCACTGGCTGCATATTAAGATGACCTGCAACCGATTCATTCATGACACCGGGCCTAAGGAGAGGGAACCATGAATAAAACACTGGGGCCCTGACTTGTCCTCAGAGGACCTTAACCCTCCCCCACACACACACACACACACACACACACACACCTTTTTTACTCACACACCCAGCCACCACCCTCTTGGCTTCGATCCTCTTCAGTGCAGTGGGATGCAGGGGCGTATAATGAAACTATGGGGGGAGAGTTATGGAGCTGGCTGGCCAGATTCTCCTTAGCGGTAAAAGCTGACTTGATGTATGGAGAGGGTCGGAGCCATTACTCCACACCTGCTCTGCAAGATGGAGAGGTTAAGACAGGCTGTCTCCTCTCACTACCGTTTATAAATAAAGGTAGAGGGAAACAGGCCCAGCCAGGACTCAGGGTGTCCAAACCTCTTTGCTCGCCACCTGCATGCACTGACAAAGCGGGTATGAATGTTCTAGAAGGGGACGGACACTCCGACAGAGCGGGATTTGTCATGTAGATTAAACCTGACCAGGACACTAGGCTGGGAAGGAACTGACGCTGTCTAGTCGCTACGTTCTTTCACTAAGCCAGAGATGACATGGAATTCAGGCCGGCTAAATTAGGCATTCTGCTAGCCATCAAATTATCCTGTAATAAGTCCAGCTTGCATTGTTTTTTTTATGTTTGCTATTGTGTTCAAGAACAACGAACAAGGGAAGCTGACCCGAGACACCTTTAGGTGAACTACACAAAGGACTTCAGTGTCACAGAGGTTGAACAAACTGAACTCAACTTACCATGGTGGCTGTCTCTATGCTAATTCGATTAGGGCCCACTGATAATTACCTGCTCCATAGCGGCCTAATTTCATTAGAGCTTGCCCCTAATTGCATTACACCTGCACAGGCCTGACACAATCCTGGACATTCCCCACAGAAAACATGCCACAGGAGAGATGAATACAAGACGGTTCACAGACAAAAGGCGCATTGATTGTTTTTTATAACACTGACGGGTAGTTTCACTGATCTCATCTTGCCTCGTCTTGGTTTGGTGTTGTATTGCATAAAAGACTTGTTTACAGGAACTGGTTGCTGTAGCTAGTTAATTTAGGTAAATATATCCTAGCATCACCAACATGAAAGAAGGGTATTTGCCACAGACCTTTTTTAAAATAAATTCTTGTTTTTGAAGAGGAGGGGTGAGGTGTGGGGGCATTATTATTATGACCTCTATATCAGCCATCCTGCTATGGTGTATTTAGTCTAACAGCTAGCTGCTGACGGCTTGTTCACAGTGTTTTGTGTTATGACAGTAGTGATAAAAATGACCACTCAGTAGCCTCCAATATTATCACATCATTGTAACTTCAAAAGATGCGGTTCCAGAAGTGACACCAGGCACCAGGTCTTTGTGTAATGAAAAAGCGAAAAAATACAAGCCAAGATTTAAAAAGGGTTATACCATGTCCTTCATTGTACGTTGAATGTTATCTCTCTCTAAGTCGATTTGGACAAAAGCATCATATAAAGGAACTGACCAGACTGCAATATATTTCCCACAGCTAACATGGCACAGAATAAATGAATCCGAAATCAGATGGAAAAAAAAAAAAAACGGAGTATTTTCAGATACCTGACAGGTAGTGAAGGGTTTGATGTCCCATAAAAACTGGGGGAGGTCCTGGATGGACACCTGCAAGCTGAGCGAGTTCCCTTTAAAGAGCAGAATCTTGGGCTCCTCCAGAAGCTGTCCACCTTTGCTCGTCTCCGTGGTTACCACTCCCTTTGTCATCAAAGACAAAGGCAGACGAAAGGGAGATAAAGAGCAGAATGAAGAGATAGAAAAGAAAGATGGGAGAGGCAGAGAAGAGACAGGAAGAGGAAGTGGGAGGGGTAGTGGAGAGGGAGAGAGAGAGAGAGAGAGAGAGAGAGACAGAGAGAAAAAGGAGAGAGAAGGGAAATGAAAGAAGAGTATTTAGTACAGGCTCTTTTCTAAAAGAAATATGAAACATGCAGCACTCCCTTGAGAGAGGAGGAGACAGTGTGTGTGTCTGTCTCTGTGTGTCTGTGTGTGTGTGTGTGTGTGTGTGTCTGTGAAAGAGGGAGAGAAAGAGACAGCAAAAGAAATAGGAGCAAGACAGGAAAACGAAAAGAGGGGGTAAAGAAGGCGTGTGAGGGAAAAAGGAGAGACAGACAGAGCGACAGACAGAGAGAGAGAGAGAGAGAGAAAGAGAGAGAGACAGAGAGAGAGAGAGAGCTGCAACATGAGACAAGAAAATATTAAAGCACATTATTTACACACCTTGCATCTCCACAGAGTGAAATGAAAGACTCGGGACGCATAAGTCACACGGCGTGACAAGACAATAGATTGAGACTTTTGCAACTCAATAGACCCTGGCACTGCCCCTCTGTTTGAGATGATATATTGTCCGAGGCATCAGCCCTTCCAAAACCATTCATCAGAAGTCATTTCCGTGCGCAAAAAAAAAAAGGAGAAGCCCTCTGATTTCTGACACTGTTGGCTTTGGTCTATTCCAGCCCGTTTCAGTCAAGACAAAATAAACAAATATGAAAATAAACGAGACCGAAATGAACGCCCCAGGAGTGACAGAGCAAGCCAGAAAAGTGATGATAATGTACAGTGTCATCACTGAAGAGGGATGATGAGCCTGTCCTCCGTGTGTTGTTCCTGCTGCTCTGATCAAACAATAGTGTGCTTGTGATGGACGCCCTGACAGTGACAGAGGGAGCTACAACATGGATGTCATCACGGAGGAGAGATGATGGGCTTGTCCTTTTTTGTGATGACGATACTACTACTCTGATCAAACCATTGAGTGCTCTTTAGAAAAAAATCTCTAAAATAATTATTGCATCCTGTCAGCTGACAAGACAAGCAGAAAATAAGGTATACGGTGGCGTCGACTAAGGCAACGGTGTTCTTTAACTCTTTAAGCGAAACCCTTTGTGTTGTTATATTAACATTCTCCTAATCAATTCCTGTCTCACCTGAAAGGCATACGGTGTGTCATCCACACAATACACACGAAGCCAGTAGTCCGTGGAGTTTGGCTCCATGCTGCCGAAGACGGCGAGCTTCATCCTCTTCACAGCCTCCTCTGTGAGCGCTTCGCCCACCAGGGAATACGAGCCCGGCTGCTCCAGCAGCACATGGCAGCAGTTGGCCTCCATCAGGCAGTAACAGGATGTTGACTCATCCTCCACTGACATCACTTCCTGAAATTGGACATCAAGAGAAGTTATGGAGCGGCTACGTCCACGAGTAATGACTACTGTTAGCATGCACCCAAGCAGTGTTTGTAAATCATTTGGAGCTGAATGGCATTACTGTTCAGATGTAGACAGATGTACTACAAAAAAAACAACCCCTGAAATGTCTGTGTTGTCTGGGAGGAATAGATTTCAAGATGACTGGTTAAATATTGAGTTCAATAGTGTGGTTGAGTTCAGATTTTTAGAACGGGCTTTTTAATACATGTATCTATTCATTCAAGTTGTGCAAATGAGATTCACTCATAAATCATCGGATAAATCCTCAGGAACCAGAGGGGAGGGGTGAGTGTGTGTGTGTGTGTGTGTGTGTGTGCATGGGGGCATGTAGAAAAAAGCCACTTAGTGGAAAAGACAGGAGTAATTTACTGGAAATTTTCCTGCAATTTGGGTCTACTTAACCAGATAAAAAGATTTAAAAAGATGTAGAGTGTTGGGATGCGTGAGGCCAGTTCTTTATTCTCATTAACTCAACTGGAGAGATCATACACTTCACAATACACACAATACATTGGAAATGTCATTTAAATACACACAGATTTCCCTAGTGATTCAGATGCATATTGTATACTACTAGTATAAAACATATTCACTGATTATGTGCGTTGCAGCATGCCCAAACAGCTATGTTATGGTTAAGCTTAATAAACTCTTTAATTAAAGTGTGTAGCCAGTAAATAAATATCTATATGAAACTAATCATACATTAGCAAAACAATAACAAAAAATCATCAATAAAGTGAGAGAGAGAGAGAGAGAGAGAGCGGGAGGGAGTGAGAGAGAGAGAGAGAGAGACTATGAGATGCGGGAAAGGCATGATGCCATGACCATCTGATTCTGCCATGACACACACACGCACACGCACACAGGTTAATAACAGTTAAAAAATCAGATTCCAAATTTCGAGCCAAAATGATTATTAATCACAGTGAGAACCCATTGACAAAAACACAATAACATTGGCCCTGGACATCCATTACGAGACGTTTGTGAGGTCAGTGTGCACTCAGTAGTCAGCTTACAAGTCAATAAACAGCACTGTTGGTGTGAGTAAGAACTTTTCAAACACCCGGTGGCCGGCAAAACGCTCTTTCAAGTGCAATTTCATACCATTATTTCAGCCTTAATGGGTTCCTTGTTGCCTATGCTTTTCAGTGCACTGACATTTTGCTCAGATTGCATTTCTTTCTTAAAAAATCTTTTCCCCCTCTTGGACCGATCATCAGGCAAATTGGCTTTTGAATAGCACACCAGCAGGTCTATTATTATTTAAGCAAACAGCAGACAGACACTTATTCCCACCTGCACTGATCATGTCCAGACTTCAAAGAAAAGTGTGTGTGTGTGTGCGTGTGTGTTTGTGTGTGTGTGTGTGTGTGTGTGTGTGTGTGTGTGTGTGTTTGCGTGTGTGTGTGTGTGTGTGTGTGCGTGTGCGTGTGTGTGTGTGTGGGTGGTGGTGGAAGAGGTAGAGGCTGTGCAGTGAGGGGGTTCGCAGGGTGCGTTGGACGTAGGAGGAGCAGTGAATTTATTGGCAGCGAGGTCAAGGAGTGGCTTTTTAAGCAGATAGATTTGTGTCTTTCATTTTCTTTTCAGCCCAGGGGTCAGGCACTGAAACATCCATACAAACACAGCATTTTCAAAAATTGCCTTTCTACGGCCTCCATTACGGCTCAATTTCTTACAACAATGGCATTTAAGACACAGGATCTGTGCTGAAGCAAACTCAATTCTTTTTCTCCCAGTAAGCACTCTTTACAATGGGCTCTAATAATAGCTTTGGGCCCAAATACAATGTACTGACACCCATTCAGACTAACCATACTGGTGAGGTTACATTTTTCCCCCTGCAATTACAGTGTCATTCATGATGACAGCATTGCTTAGGTACTCCATTTAAAGCGCTCTGATGAAGGATGGTGTTGATGACATAAACAAGGGCTCACTTAAATGGCATCATATATCTTTCCTTCCCACTTCACCAGCCTTTTAGCATTCAGGAGCACCTAAAAGCTCCTAGATACAACACTTCCTTTCGGTGCCCGTTCTGATGACCCACCATCCGACCCATTACCCCCTCACCACCCCCAACCCAACCTTCACATCCAAAGAACTCATGAGAACACGTGTGTCAGCTTTCTCTCTCTCTCTCTCCAACTCTCTCTCTCTTTTTCTCTCCCTGTCTTTCTTAGACAGGGAGGACGAGGTACCTAGTTCTCTAGATTGGTTGGATCATTTTTTTCCCTGTCGACTACGCCACCTGTGCTTTATGTATAGCTGCTGGGCTGTGCGGAGAATTCCATCCCAATGTGAAAAAGAGGGAGAGGGAGGTCTGCATTAAAAAACGACTGACCCTACCTAAAAGAAAGCCTGCCCTCAACATTACCCTCTGTCAATGAAAATTAGCATTTTCATCCGCTCCCAATTTCATGCAGTGTACACACAAGTCTTCAGATGGACCATTTTCTTTTATTTAAAGAGGGCTCTCCGCCCTGCCTTAAGATTGTTCAGACTCAAGTCCGCTGTGAGCCAGCCTGACTGCTCGTTTCACATTCATTGCGCCTGCCGAGGCCAGGTCAGCAACGGGGTCATTTCCCTGACACTTCCCCTGATTGCTTAAAGCCACGTCCATCCACCGCAGCCAGATCGATAGCCACCGACCCCTCCCGCACCACCCCGCAAACCAACCCCGCTGGCCGTCAGAGGGCCGGCTCGGGCATGCTGCTGTTACAACCCTTGTAACTGACAAACGCCACGTGTCTTCTGCGCTATTACACAGCGTAATTGTTTTCTCCTCTGGCACCTTTATTTTTTTCAGTCTGCCTTTATTCCTTTTTTTTCCCCTCGTTCCTGCGAGGGTGCCGTTTCCCACCCTCTGTGCGTCTGATGTCCTCAACAAAGCTCCCCCGCCACGCGGCTCTGATCAATCACTCACGCCCCACCCCCACCCCCCACCCCCCACTTCCCCCTTGTGTCTCGAGGCCCTTGATGTCGTATGTAGGAGTCTTACACTATTAATGCAGTCCATCAAATATTCATAATGAGCTTCATCTTCCTCAAAAAAAGCTGATGGTTAAGCCAACGGAACAAAGCCGTCCTGTTCAACGGGTCCTGTTCGCAGCACATGGTCTTTTGCCTACGCAGTGGCTGCACTAGTGACACCACTGTAGGGACTGTTGCCCTTCCTTGCCATTACCTCCCACTTGCTGTCCTTTGCTTGTCTCTTGAGCTGGATGTTCCAGTTTGCAGCGTTGACCTCGGCACAGTGGGCAATTGTCATGGCGACAGGGAAGGCGAGGTCGAGCCCCGGGGGACCGTATGTCACCTCTGGCGCCAGGAGAATCTCGTAGCCCTCGGCTGCTTTCACACTAAAACAGGAGGAGGAGGAGGAGAAGTGAAATAATCCGGGTTTAATTGAATTGGGAAGTGTGACAACAACAACAAAAACAACAACAACAAAGAAGACCACAGACAAACCATCTGTGAAGCACATTTGGTGTTACCTGGAATGGTATGTATGATAATGCAGTCCATATGATAAAAACTCAAAGCAACATGAAGGTAATAGTGTAGAACAGTAGTTCAACCCATGAAGCAATAAGGATACAAGGCAATGCTGCAAGGCATGAAATATATGGCATTAGAATCCATTATTTCATTCAGGATTTCACAGAAATGTGGTGATTTAAGCTTGACATCCTATCAGACTGAGATTCTTTGGAGTGTGGAGAGCAACATACTGTAGCCCCATGTAAAACAGAAAAAAAGTTGGATTGACATGGTGGACCTCACCTTCAATACATAAAGAAAGCAAAAAATGAGAAAAATCCAAAGTACTATGGAATTTCGAGGCATGTGTTGAAGGGGTGCTCTTTGAGGCCAGAAATGCAAATATAGTTTAAAAAATTCAAGACACTCATCCTGTTTCTATTTCTAAAAAGAACTAGTCACACATCATACATCCTTTTCAGACTTTTCGAACACAAATCATTTCTCTTTTCCCTTACAATAAAAAAGTGTTTTCAAGGAAGATCTTCGAAATCCCACACATGTCTAATTTCACTCTAAAAAGATACGGCAATGAGATACTGAACAGTGGATTCTCCACACCTCAGTAGAGAATTTCCCACGGCTAAGATGGCGATTTTCTCCAGTCGGGGAAACGGTGTGTCTGTTGAAACTGGCAGCTTTTGCATATTCATCAGTCAGCGCACATAATCTTGGGGCCATTATCTTTTCTTTCAATCATTGCTTGTGGTCGTACGGCATGACATAAAAGCAATTAATGAGGAAAAGCTAATGAAGGGGGTTGGGGGTGTGGGGAAGGGAGTTGCTGTGCTGTCATGCAAATTCAAAAACAGCCAAACAGTCGCCTGCAGGTGTTTGCTTCCCACAACTGCCGCATAGTCATGAAGTAAGGATAAAGATTTAAAGGCAAATTGGATTTGAAATCATTAAAAAAAAGGCAGACAATACGTGGCACTGCCAGAGGGATGCTACAACTGATGCATCGAGCAGGGAGAAAAGAAATCATAACACAATTCCACAACTGTTTCAGCTCTCAGACAGACATTCATCAGAGCTGGGGCCACGTGTAACACAGAGGTAACCATGGTGCAGAAGTACAACTAGCTTTTACTGAACCTTGTACAAAGGGCCACTAAACATGAGAGCTATTTAGAAATAATTTCCAAACCACTCATCAAGGAGTGGGAGCCAGACAAAAGATCTCTTTATACTAAGTGCACCTACTTCATGTTGGCTCACAGTTATTGTACATTTTTTAACTCCTGTCTGATTAAAGGTACTGGTGAAATGTATGTGTAGGTGAAAGGGTACTCGGTGGAATGTATAAACTCCTTCAAGCAGCATAAGATTTATGCTTACAAAAGAACTGCTTTCAAACTGTTGAGAGAGACACCTTGACAGAGATGTGTACAGCATTTTTCTTTATTCAGTACACAGTATACACAACACAGGGTATGATTGTTTTGCAGTGATTTACGGTGGAAAATTCAGCACAACAGCAATATCGCTGTTATTGTTGGCCAGAAATGCATCAAAATCTGCAATGCGCGGCATAACGATCCCTGCTATTTTGCAGTACAAAGCTGTCGACCACCACGTCGCCAAAGTAACAAAACCAAAACAAAAACATCAACTGGTACCGACAACAAGCCCTGACACCGCATGTATCTGAAGCCGATCAAGAGCACAAAAACATCTCAAGGCACTCCATCTAATAACTATATTTCTTTCGAAACGTGTTTCTCAATTTAATAACAGTAAGCAAGGAGCTAATTTCCCAGGTTTTTTTAACTGGCACAACACTACAGAATACGGTCAAGCTCCTTGGGTGCCTCTGCCATCGCCACCTCATCCCACTGCCTCTCCTTAGCTCGTCTCCTCATCATTGTCAAGGGTCCTATCCAGCCGGCTCGCTGCCCTTTAACGAGGCGCATTATTCAAAGTGAATTATGACTCACCCGTGTGGGGCTGAGGAATGGGTTGGCGAGGAAAGCCAGGACCACGGTGAGTGGCGAGCAGACTTAATAAATGCACACATTACCGTGCTCCATTGGCCTTGACTTCCAGTCGCTTGTATGCCTGTTTTCTCGCTCACAGCTGCCCTGACAGCAGATTGTAAGAGGGGTGGGGGGTGGGGGGTATTTCATTTATTTATTAGTATGTTTTTTTTTTTCTATAACATGCTTCCTGGCTGTTCTGGGGCAGCAAACATGAATGTACAGGCCGCGCCACCATAAAGCACCGGCCTGCCCCAGAAGCTATGTTTGTTGCAACGATGGTTTAGTTTAATCAAATTTCCACCTTCACAGCTGGACAAATGCAATGACCGCCTGTGGTCATAATGCAAATAAAAGACAGTGATTGTAACCTTTCAGAAAATGTGCCTTTTGCCGGCTTCTCCTCTTTCACTCTCTCATTCTTTTTTCCCCCCGTTTTCTTTCAGCAACCTCTCTACTGTGACTCAAAAGCACTTTGTTGAAATTGCAGCCCGAGGCAGGACTTCCCCTCCAGAAAAGCTTTTCTGACTCACAAGACTGAATATTACATAGGTATTGCCCTGCACTCCTTGTGTTGGTGAAGGAAAAAGGGGTCAGCGGCGACGTGCATTGATGCTTTCTTTGGGCTGAGAAGAAGCCGGAGCAGCTGCTCAGCCATCATGGCCTGGAGAGTGTGAGAGGGTGAGGGTGAAGGCGTGTGGTGTGGAGTGGAGGTGTGATGCTGAGTGGGCTGACTCTTCCATGCCCGACCTGCTAGCACATTTGGGAGTGGGCTATCTGACAGAAGACCGTGTACGCAATGTATGTTTCAGATATCTCGGCTGACAATGTGGGTAATTCATGATACACGTTACGTTGGTTAGCCAACCCCTGAGAGAGTGCAACTGGCTAGCCTTGCAGCGCTACATTGAGAACAGCGTAAGCTAAACTGCATTCAGAGGCCTCTTGCAGCTTGAGGAGGAATATGTCAGGGTCAGCACATTTCCTGAATGTCTAGAAAACCCTAATACAAATTCAAAGCCTTCCTTCCCCCCAGTGCAACAGTATATGCTTAAATGAAAACCACATCTAATGGATTTTAAATATCTTGGTGATTCTTTTTTTCTCTGAAGGTGCTCCGGAATATCCAGACACCTTCAGGTTGACGGATTGATCGACTTGCGTTTTGGAGAAGTAATAGATTTCTATTATGGTGTGGAGAGGAGATTTCAATGCGGTTTGTTTGGCTGAGCGAGAAGAAAGGATTCAATTCTCTACAGACCCCTCTGGCTGCAGAGAATAGACAGTGACTGACAGCTCCCAGGATGACAGCCCTGGAGTCCCCTGAGCCATAGCTTGGCAGTAAACATATTTACTTGCACAGGGGTGGAGAAGCAGTTCAAAAAAGAAATGTAAAAAAAAAAATGAAGGAAAAAAAAAATGAAGGCACCCCACAAATTGTTTATACCCCACCGATATCCTGACTCATTTTTGTTACACATTTTCTTTTGATCTCTCACCGTGCAAAAGAGAGCATCAGTCAGATTGGCTAATAAACCATAAAGGAACAAAACGTGCTATTCTCCATTGTATGCTATTTATACAACGCTGGCATCCATCCCACATCATAATGCCACAGGGTAGCTAATTGGAAATGGCCTGTAATGCCTGCTGGAATATTTTATGCTGCATTTCTTAATCATGAAACGATGAGAATCTGAGAAGCCAATTTTATGCAAAGTGAGGAAGTCACATCATCCTCGAAGGATGGTCTGGCCCATCAAGAGGTCAGAGGGGTCATCGCTGGACATGCATAATATATCGTGTCAACATATAATGTCCCAAAAAATATGACAGACCAAAAAAAAGAATTCTAATGGGGTATTGGAGGAGACATTTGCCTTAGTATCACTCCAAAAATGAGGGGCTGAGAGAAAAACGAAGGGAAACCTTTGAGCTTTGTTCAAAAGGAAATGGGGAACTTTCAGACCAGCTAAGCTAATTAAATGAAACAGTGAACAGTGACAGTCAGACCCATCAAAAATGAGAAAGAGAAGAGAGAGAGAGAGAAGAGATGAAGAAAAAGAACAAACGCACAGCTCCCCCACCCTTCCTCGACTCAAAGTAATTCCAGTCAATTAAAGATACCTTGGAAATGAGGTTGTTACGGTTGCTTTGGCGAGGACTCGTACTCTTGCCTTGCACCTGAGAGATCAAGCGTGTAATGCCTCCCGCTAGGCAGCAGGACGAATGATCACCCCCCGATTCCTGACACTTAAAGAATCCCTGCCGAGAGGCAGGATGGGCTGGGGATCTTGCTGGGCCCCATCTGTCCGAGTCGCTGTTAGACCGGGAGTCATTCCACGGCAGCGGGTGGGATGGATGCTAGCGTGCCGTACGTGTTAATCCAGTGTTTTCGAGGGCAGCCAAGGACGTATAACACACACGTGCCCGCAAACCCGCCCGCACCCGTCCCACCATCCGCTATTTCCCCAGTCGGCATATTTCATCTGTTATTGCTGTATTATTCATTCATAACGGGAATGTGTCAGAGAATAAATGGGGGAATAGGGCTTCTAAAAAAGGAAAAGATACTGGGTCACACACTCACTCTTTCTGGTAACAGCACAGTCTTGGCTTAAAAAAAAAAAGATAAAAAAGACGGTTCGGAACATTAAACACTTTCACTTCCGTCTGTAAATCAAGTAGGGGATAATTAACGACGCAGGGATCGTATAGCATAAAATAATGTACAGCCGAGGTGGTAATGAGGCCACGACACAAAAGAGAAAAGGTCTTAACACCTTAATAGTGTTGAGGCTACTTCTATGGTCCACCAATGGGCAAGAGGCATGAGAGCCAACCACACAGATCACCTTTAAAACTACCAAAGCAATAACTTGGCAACTAGCATTTTGACCAATGCCATTCTGCAAAAAATGTTGACTCAAACAAGTAGGAACACACACTCACACACACACAAACACTAATTTGGCTGGGTGATATCCATGGAAATTATTATCCTCCGGTGCACTTCTGCCATGTGGGCTCGCTAACTTTAATCTCTCCCCTTTGGAAGTGCTGGTGGCTGCACGGGAGGCAAGGATATCACACACCAAAGCGCCACTTCAGCAGCCACACAGCATGCTCCTGCAAATGCAGCACACTTCAGCCAAGCCAGGCTAAGCTAAGCTGCCTGAAAACTGCTCCGGTTCTGGTTTTGCTAGAAAATGGCACTAGAAAAAAAAACAGTTTAACAGGGTTTCTGAAATCAGGGTTTCTGTTTGTACAGTGCAAAAAAGAGGCTTGAATTTAAAAACAGTGTGGTGGCAGGCAGAGGCTAAAATTTGAAGATAGGTGGATCTATCGGGGACCTGTGATGCTGAGACACAGAGATAGGCCTATGATGCGGGGGGTGATAATTGAATATGATAGCAGTGTCTTGAGATTAGTGAAATGGTTGAGGACAGCATACACAGAGATGCCACATTATCACAGAGATGCAGACTCTTCTCACCTGGACTCCCTCTGATTTATCACCATATACATTTCCCAGGAGGTGTCTTCAGCGATGGCCCCATGGGAGACCAGCAAGCTCACCCCTGCAAAACAGCACATCACACACACACACACACACACACACACACACACCACAGTCCTTTTGAAGTTGGCTGTGCTTTAAACATGGTAAACAAGTTATTCATAAAACCTCAGACAAAATCCCTGACCATGTTCATGTGCGCCAAAGAGATTGTGAGGTAAACACTCACCATCTTACATTCATCTCATTCACTACATTCATGTTTTGAACAATTTTTCGGTGAACAAATTAAAGTTCAGTTCATGAACACCTAGCATTCTGCCTCTATTGAGAGTGAAGGACCGCTCAGAATATCAAGAGCTGTCACCTGTGGACTCATTATTGAGCTAATGCAACACTCCCACCACCCGTGCCATGGAGTACTTTTTAGATTATTTTCCTGTATGTGGGTAGCTTAGTATAACTGTGCTAACTACAGTATGTGTTCAGACCAAAACCTGCAAACTCGCATTAGTTGCCTGTAAAAATATAGATGCAAATAATTGAAACAAACCATCGCAAAAATATCTGTCACTTTTTATGTGCTGACCGACACTTCATTTACAACAAAAAGAAATCATAGCCAATATAGCTATTTTAAGTTTTTAAACATTTAACTTCTTTCAGTCATCTAACTTTTGTCTTTTGTCGCTAGTGTCACTTTAGTCATGGCTGTCTCTCTTATCCATAGAAAGTCAATTACTCCCAGCCATTTTACAGCTTTAGTCGCTCTTGTATGAACACACAGTAGGTATGAGTTGGAAAGAGGTGGGTGTGTGTGTGTGAGGAGAGAGAGAGAGAGAGAGATGGAGGGAGAGAGAGAGAAAATGGAGTAAGAGTGGAAGTGTACACAAGCCAACATGACCTCTGCTTTCATGTGCTCCACAGAAGAGGCTTCATATATATATATATATGTGTGTGTGTGTGTGTGTGTGTGTGTGTGTGACTTTGTGTGCATACAACTAGTGGCCTTGAACATTCATATTTCAAAATGCTCCACTTGACCACTGAGCTCTTCCACTCAGCACCTCCACTAGCCTGGAGGAGGTGGATATTTCCCGCGCACACTGAGTGTCATTTAGTGTCCTTCACCCACAAGGGCCCTGCACAGCCATGGGAGACCAACAGCTTTGACAATGTTTTGACCCGCGCGAGCACAGCGTTTACGAGAGGGCACGCGCTCGGACAAAGCCACGGCAACGCACACGCATTTAAACTCACCGATCAGATTTCTCACAGACAGGTTTCAGCATTTTTCTCAGAGATGAAATACAGCTCTGACATTCATTGGTACGGAAACAAAAATTCACATGCCTGCACTGATACAGAGCAGGGCCATATCCACCTACAGATTAAAGGCCCAACCAGGGCCATCAGGACCAGCACCTGCCTTCTGTCTCTATCCAAAACCCCAACATCAGGGGTGTCACAAAACACATCATCAGACCTGTTGAACCACTCCAGTACTATGGATGAGTGTACATACAGTAGACATATTTTATGGAAAAGGTTTGTTAACAGTCCTGGCAGTAAGATTAACGATGCGGTCGTGACATGCAGCATGGGATGCTCTGTGTGTATTACAACCATTAGGAATGCGGGCCGCTTCAAGATGCATTATGCAACAAAACAGTAGGTTGTATTTGGTTGGTACATGTGTAATCTGGCAAAGCAGAGCCTGTCCCCCTATTTGCATTTGTGTGCATGGAGTGGGTGACCAAATGGTCAGCACAGTTTAGAGATGCCAATGCAGTTTTTTTTTATGTCTGTTTAGTGTTAACGTTATCTTTGTGGTGTTGTGGTTTGAAATGTGTGCTGTGATTCATTGTGGCAGACAGTGGCCTCTACACACACACACACACACACACACGTAACATGAAAACTTGGAATGTATGCAGTGTAGAGTTAGTGTTTCTGAAGAACATCTTGTCTGAGTGTTAGAGCCAGCTCTGTTTTCATGACTTAACACTAGCCCATGCGATGCCAAGGCACACAGCAGAGAAATGTTTTCTCATTAACACCGGCGACTTAGCCAAGCCAGACAAAATGCTGTGGCTGTAAAGTGAGATACCACTGCACATCTTCTTTCATCCCTCCACCTCTCTCTCTCTCTCTCTCTCTCTCTCTCTCTCCATCTCTGTGTCCCTCTCTCTGTGTCTCTTTGCATGTCAACTCTACTACAACTACTTCACACTGTTTCCCAGCATGCTACTGTATTTCCACTTAATACCTCAAATGCTGTTGCCAAAAGAACAACAGCCAAATAAATAAATGAATAAATAAATCAACAATTAAACAAACAGCAAAATAAATAAAATGAATAAATAAACAATTTAACTATCAGGCAAATAAATAAGTGAATTAATAAACTCACCAGTGTTGGGCAAGACCAGACGGCCGCCCAGATGCCCAAAGACACCTGTGGTTCTCGGCTGTGCCTTGCCGGCCGCAAGCGCGCCGGGCCGCGAGAGCAGCGTCAGGTTCTTCTTCCGGCTGTCCAGGGTGTGGCAGTCTCTGTCCAGGGGGCCGCGGGGAAAGGTCTCAGGGTGGGCTTTGACGTGGTACTCTGCCCGGTCGGCCACACCTAGTGAAACCATAAAGGAGCTCTGAACTTTGACCTTGATGTCGGGCAGCGGGTCAAAGAGCTCCTTGTCTATGGAGTCTTGGAAGCAGATAGGGCCACTGTAGGTCTGGCCCACTGTTATATCGGGCTGCATTGAGGAATTCAGAAGGAGAGGGTTGCCTGAGGGAGATAAAGAGATAGGTGACAGTGTAAACATCCGCTAATTACCTGTTTTCCACTGGCTCTCAGGGGGAGGGGGGGGAGGGGGGGGGGGGAGGGGGTGTAGGGAGGGAACAGGGAGAAGGTTCGAATGGGGGCAAAATGCTTTTGATTAAGTGTGCTATAAAAATAAGGACGGGCAAATAATAGCTCCATGGATCAGGTGTGTGATGACAAACCGGAGAGAAAACACAGTGTCAGCTGCTTTATAACTCTTGGCCTTAAAAAAGAGATGGAAAAACTATTTGAAAAACCATACAGTGAAAATGAAGGGATGAGAATGAAATGAAGCATCTCCAGCCTTCTCAA
>JAGFZM010001162.1:285933-315483 GCA_017657215.1 Limnothrissa miodon
TGTGGGGTTCCCAAACACTCGCTGACCGTGTGGGCACACACAAGCACACACACACACACACACACACACATCAACCCACCCACTCTACACATGGAACCCCACACTTTGCAACACACACACATACACACACACACACAGTGCACCCCATTCGCCTTTGTAATCCGAGGGAGGTCCACGGCGGCGACTGGCTCCACCACTGCAGTGTTATCCACTCAGGAGGTTAATACAAACAGATAGCATGACACAAAGCGGCTTGTGTTCCCCGCCCGCCTTCCTGCCGCTCGCCTAATGCCCCCTGTCTCCTCCCCTGAGCAAAGTGTGCCAGCGTATTACTATTCTGACCCGATCTGTCTTATCTTAGGGAAATAAATAGCCAGTGAGAAAGAGAGTCACTGAGAAAGAGACAGATAGGGGGGAGAGAGAGAAAAAGAGAGCAAGAAAGACAGAGAGAGAGAAAGAGTGGGCAAGCTTCTTCCTTGCTGGCCCAAGCTGGTGGGGTGACTGTAATTGCTTGGCCTGATAATGAAGCTCATCATTTCGCTTTCTCTCTCTTTCTCAGAAGCTCACTCTGAACTGCGGCATAGGGGACGGGGGCAGTCAGAGTAGGGGGAGGAGTGGGGGGGGGGGGGGGTTAAAAACAGACCACAGGCAAGATATGGGAAATAAACAAGGGCTAAAGCAGATTATGCCACACTTCTTAAGGCCACCTGGAAATGGGAAATGAAATCACGCCGTATACAGTAAGATATGCCTGGAATATTTATGCACTGCCATAGAGATAGGCGTATGCCAATGAAATTCTGCGAGGACTCAAAGCAAACACATTTTGTACTACCCCGTCATATCAGCAGAGAAGAAACAATAACAAAAGGAGATGATATTGCAAAAAGTAATCACCTTTCCTCCATTAAAATGCTAAATCATGGCATGTATGCAGTTCCCTTATATGATGTGTGTACCTCTGAAATAAATCGAGCAGAGGTCCTGATTTAGCATCAACACTGCCTCTGTGTATCCTACCAGCCAATTGAAGTGCCTCTCCTTTCAAGAAGGTGTAATATATGCAGTTGTAATTGCAGTACCGCAAGTGCACATCAATGGTGTAATTCAATAATTGCAACGTTGAAGCGGTGAGAAAATAAGGCAGTGCTATTTATTATGCCGCGCTAAAGCGTGGCTATTTATTGCTTTGCGCCACACATGACAACTTCTTCCTGCAGATTCACATTGATAGAATATTCACTTCATCAATTCTAAAGTAAGTCTCAACTTTCCATAAAAGGCCTATTCACATAAAGTATGTCAGCTTTTATTGGCTGCGGGACGACTGTGGCGCGTCAAAGCCGCCGGCTTGCTCCGCAGTAGACGGACGGCGGCGCATCCATCCAGCTGCCAGGGGGAAATGATGCCCTCAACCTTCACACTGTCACACTTAAAGCTGGCATAGCAATATTTCATGGACTAGGTGAGCCCTGGCGCTCACATGACGGCTGGGGCAGAGGATGGGGTGGCGTTGATGCTGGCATCGCCAGCGGTGGTAGCGATAGCATATCCGCCGCTAACGCCGTCGCGGTCGCTGCTGCCGCGGTCACTGCATAATTCAACCCCATCTCTTTCGACTGGGCTCATTTATGTTGACAAAGAACTTGAGGCGAGATTCTTGTCTTGAGCCTCTTTCCTCAGGAATCTCCACTTTCCTTCATGCCCATTGAGCATTCAAGGAGACCGACCTGACACCGCTCTTCCATTTCAATTCTGAATCATTTATAACCGATGGCCTGCCCACAGCCAAATGGCCCTGAAAAACCCACCAGTCAAAAAAGGGAAAAAAAGAGAAAAAGAGAGAAAAGATGAGTGTCCAAGTGCACTGTACAGGGGTCCAGTGAGTAATAGGATAAGGCTAGTCCACGTGAGGACTCTGGCAAAGTGGCCCATGTGTATTGTTTTCTTGCCATTGTTGTCTCAATAACAGCAGGTCTACAGCATGCATCAGTAACATCCCTGCATTCCTGCATGAGAGCTTGTATGTTTGTGTGTGTGTGTGTGTGTGTGTGTGTGTACGTGTGTAGGTGGAAACAGATTGACTGGCCTCTCACTGTGGGTAGCATTTTTTATGTGGGTGATTCTGCTGCACAGATTGAGGAGGTCGCGAGAAGGAGAGAGGAGAGAGAGAGGTAAGGAGGGGGAAAAAACAGAAAGTGATTGAGAGAGTGAGAGCACGTGTGCGCAGATCTTACCTCGGCCATGGGCACTCCCTCTGGGGGCCGGCAGTGAAGCACAATCATGCCCTTGATTGGCACCTCCTTCCCCTGAGGGTCCTGCTCAAAGTTCTTCCGCAGGTCTGTTCGGGGAGATAAGAACAGGGCCTGTCAGGCGGGGTCATGCTGGCCAGGGCTCGCACTAGCGCTAGGCTAAGCTATGTTAAGCTAAGCTGAGGAGGCAGGTGGGTGGACAAGCACAAGTCTGCAGTGTGTCTGTATGCGTTTGTCTGCAGTATACGTGTGGGTGTGTTTATATGTGTGCGTGCGTGTGTGTGTGTGTGTCTGCAGTATATGTGTGTTGATGTGTGTTTAGTATATGCATGTGTGTGTGTGTGTGTGTGTGTGTGCGCGTGGAGTCCAGTTGGGTTCCTATCAGTCGATCTCTCATGTCTCTTGCTGCTCTTGTTGCCCTTGGCTTTGACTGAACAACCTTGTGCGTGGAGAGCGGTAGGCACCACAAGTGAGAGAGGGGGGGTGGTGCTCGGGGTGGGCGCTTGGCGGAGGGAGCCAAGGCGCCGGGCACCATCTGCTTGGCTTACACATGTCAGTGCTTGACGGGTACACATCAGCTTCAATATATTCATTAGTTGACTTTCCCCACAGATATGTGGTTCATGAGTGACTCAGGCCACCGTGACAGATATGCTCTCGTCAAGGAGAGTGGGGACCCTCGGTGGGCCTGTGTGCAGCTGCCTGCTGGACTCAGCATGAAACGGGCCTGAGCCTGCCGCACCCTGCTGCTGGACACACACAGACCCACACACACACACACACACACACACACACACATACACTTACACACACACACAGTGGGCACACACAAACACACACACACACTCACTCACACACACACAGTAGGCACATGCAAACACACACACACACACACACACACATACACAACAACAACACAAGGTCTTGTTACAAATGTCTGCAGTGTGTGTGTGTGTGTGTGTGTGTGTGTGTGTGTGTGTGTGTCTAACTTTGTGTCTCGACTGGGCAGACGAGACATTTGGCGGTCAGTTATCTCTGACCTCCATTCTGTCGAACTGACTGCTGCCCTCTGGCAATGGACATTTCTGTATTATGTAACTCTATAGGACACAGTAGGGGCGTTAGGAACATACAGTTTCCTTCCATATTAGTACGAATTGAAAACAAAAGTCACATCTGTGTATACAGTATATCTATAAATAATGACATTTTATGGGGTGTGAAACAAATTGAGTCTGTATTTAGTTGGCAATGAGAGCTAAGACACAACAGAAGTAAAACATGTACTGCAAAAGTAAATAAAGATAAATAATTATAAATAAACATTTACTGTATATAGATAGATAGATAGGTAGATTGATAGCAGTGATGTATAGTAACTAAGTAAAACACTTCACTACAGTACTTAAGGGGGTATCTGTACTTGAGTTGATAAGAATTTGATGACTTATACTTTTACTCCACTACATTTTTAGTCGGCTGTATAGTTACAAGTATTAGAATGAATTGAAGTTTGTGGTAGACTAACTGAGTGTTTTGGTGAAGCTGATTTATCATTGGACAAGTACAAACAATAATTCACACCAGGCAACTTTTTTAGATAAATTTTCCTTCTTCATAGTCTTTTATATAATTAAATGGCTTATGAGTGACATACTGTAAAGATTCTCTCAGTCGCCTCTATTGAAATTTCTGCAGTTACGACATTTGCAGGATCGAAAACTCTGGGATGGAGGAAACTAAACTGAAATTACATTACATCAACTTCACATGTATTACTTAATGCACAAAAATGATTATGGCTGGTTTCTATCCTTTGCTTTGCAAGTAAATTCAAATGAATGGAAAAAAAATGTATAACAGTGTTGCTATTTTTTGTTGTTGTAAGCTAAATGTTTCCTACTTGTCCTTTCACTCTCATTACTTAAGTACATTTAATTATAGATTACTTTGCCTACTTAAGTACAGTAAATATGAGATATTTTTAGACTTTTACTTGAGTAACATGCTAGTAGAGTACTTGAACTTCTACCAAAGACATTTTTTGGTAGGGTATGTGTACTTTTACTCAAGTCGAACATTTGGGTAATTTATACAACACTTATTGATAGACCTATTAAAATAGCAAAGGAAAGTATTACCAATGTAGACTAATAAAAAACAGACCAATATAAGACTTATTATGACAAACAGATAACATTCCACCACTACACAAAACCAGTACAAACAAACAAACAAATAAAAATAAATAAATATAAATAAACAAATACATGCTCGGTCGGCCTAACCATGCACATACTGTAGGACACATAAAGCAGGAAGCAAGGAGAGCTTACAGGCGATGCGGACGGTGGCTTTGCGGCTCTTGGAGGTGCCCAGGTGGCTCCAGGCCACGCACAGACACCAGTAGTCCTCGGGGCCATGGAAGTCCTCTACCTGCTGCCTCGTCACATTTATCACCACCTCGCGCACCCTCTGGCCTGGAACAAACAGTGACACATTCGAATAACCAGCGGGCCCATGGCCAGCGGTGCCAATCATGCACACCATGACATTCAGACGAGAGGATTTTTGTATCTAGGTAGGAGAAATGTACTATTTTTATGGTGTAATGTAGTGTAGTGTAGAGTGGTGTGGTGTAGTGTAGTGTAGGATGGTGTAGTGTAGGATGGTGTAGTGTAGTGTGGTATGGTGTATTGTGGTGTAATGTGGTGTAGTGTAATATGGTGAGGTGTAGTGTAGTGTGGTGTAGGCGTACCCAGTCTCACCTTCTACCATTACCCTCTCCCCACCAACATACATAATGACTCTACACCCCGCCCCCCCCATCAGAGACAGAATCCTATATATAAATATGTGTACTGTATACATGTACTGAGCATCAGTGTACTGCATTCCAGACAAAGAAGGTTTGAGTTGGACACTGCAGAGTTTATTTTTGAAAACTGTCTCCCGGCCCTCAAAGCTTCTTAGTGTGAAACTTATCAGACTTTTAAATTGGTTACTGCTTGCTATGTTAATCTCAGTCATCAGCTTAGTGCCCGTCACAGACATTTTCACCCTCCCTTTTTTTAGGGGGAGCGTGGAGAAGGGGGACAGCGGGCATGGCGTGAGGGGTGCGGTGGTCCCTAAATGGCTCAGAGGCCTCATGCTCTCTGGATTAAAGAGATGATGCATGGGACTTGGAACAATAATGAAAGACCAAATAGAGATGCTTTCATCACTTTCCACTCAAGTGGTCTTTGCAACGTTCACAGGCGGCTGGTAGTAATCCGACATGCCACCGAGGTACAAACTGGGAGGCATAAAAAAAGGCATTTAGGACTTGGGAGTAAATAAAAAAAAGAGGCCTATCTCAAGCGCCTGTGAACGCAGCGGGAGCCTGGTCATGGATTAATGTTATTGCTTATAAGAAAGTATGGAGGAGAAATAACGGCACATGGAACCAAGGCCATATTACTCGGTTCAAGAGAACACGGATACACAAACAAACAAACACGCGGACAGACAGACACAAACAAACAGACACGCACAGACAACCTCACACACACACACACACACAAACCACACACTCGCTCATACTGACACACACACACACACACACACACACACACACCGTTCAATACATTCATTATATGAGGCAGAGACTACAGTAGTTACTTTCATTTATGGAGCTATTTCCCATGAACACTCAATTAAAACTGGCAATCATATACAGTACAGTACATATGTAAATGTGTATGCTCTATGAGTCAAACTGAGGCCAAAGTTGACCTTGTTTTCCCTTGAATGTGAAAAAGAATGCATTTTAATGGAAATAACTTGTTTACAAAAGTGGGTAATCATAATTACATGACTCTGCATGTATTGTTATTGCAGGAGCTTTAACAGCAATGACTGTTTGTCAGATAGAATAGTTAAATCCTGTCATTACTATGCACAGGGGGACTTATTAAGTTAAGATAAAGAGGAGAATTCATTCATGCATAGTAATCACCAATTTTCCATGACTAAATGACACTCAGTGACATTCAGTGGCAAAACTCCTTGATTAGATTCACCCTTTGGTTAAATTAGCAAAAATAAAAGTCAAAACGATAATTAATACAAAGGGCCATAGTTTGCATCAAATTAGACCACACAAGCCTTTCGTTATAAACTAAACAAAAAAAGCCTCCCCAAAAAAACAAAAAAACAAAAACCTCAGCTAAATGTTAAATTACAATTACTGCCAAAACCTTTTCAGATGCTCTTCACGTGTACTGCACTCAAGACAGTGTTTACTAAAAGACGAGATGGGCATCTTGAGAAAAGAAGGGAAAAAAAAACACAGTAATGAGATTAAAACATACCATCTCAGCAAGACAAGTGTTCCAACTTTGTTTACCAATTAGGCCCTCATTACACACTTTGTGAGTGACCACGCGCGCAGATAGCCTCTGTTGCTAAATTGACAGGGTATCTGGCAGTGCCGTTCAAGGATACGCAAATGCTTCCCACGGCCGGCGCATCAGGGCCACGCTGAGAGACAGAGACATAATTCATAATTCCCCCACTGACGCGTGGCATTGACGGCGAGCGCAAGGCTGGAGGCAGGGAGCAAAAATCATGACTAATGACTGCACATGATCCTCCCAAAATGGAAAATCCGAGCCATATGTTAACGAGAGATGGTCTCTGCTATTCCCGACCTGTTTTGTTTTTTAAGGCTGGGAATACATCCTTGAGGACTAACCGTCTCCGACAGGTGCTGTGGCACACAGACAGGCCGGAGCTGTGACACTTTGTCATCTGTCACCCTTATTTGTTTAGAGGCACAACGCCGCTGACTGGGCTTATTACTCAGAATCTTCATGATTCCTTCCTTACTCTCTTCCCTCACATCTACTCCCGCTCTCTCTCTCTCTCTCTCTCTCTCTCTCTCTCTCTCTCTCTTGCTCTCTTTCCTCTCTCTGCACAGGCCTCCGTGCCGCCCGAGATCAGAAAGGCCAACCGACAGAGCAGATTTGCAGAGAGAATCACCCAATTAAGAAGTGTCTACACACGGACTTAAAGACGCTAAAACCGGAGGCTAAGTTCCCCAGAGCTTGGCTGGGGGGACAATGCTTGACTAATCTGGTCTACCCCCCACCCCAACCACCACCACCACCACCACCACCGCCGCCGCCTCCGCCATCCCCATCCCTGTCCCCTCCACCCCGCTCCACCCCCCCAGCTTTGGTCTGTTGCTGTGCCATGACATGGCTTATTAAGCTGGACAGAAATGAGAGCAAGAGGGGAGGCTGGAGATCCAGGAGCTTTGATCTGCTGAGCAACGGATGTTCCTGCCACACTTCAAGCCAAGGATTATCGGAAATGCAAGTCTGGAAGGACCAGCCTAATCCCTGGAGTGCTTATCATCAGGCTGTGATATATATTTTTTTATTTATTTGTGCTTTCTTTTTACCAGTAAATATGTGTACAGCTTTTTTTTCTTTCAAATTGCAAAATAGCCTACAGCTCACAGATCTCGACAAACACATCCAAGGGGCATGTTCTCATATGTAGATCATTTTTTTCCCAGTCAATATTTGCATACTCATGTGCCGTTTAGATCCACCTTGATTCACATGGATCAGTTTTGCACCAGCATCAATAAAAAGATGCTGACAAAAGGCCCAGACTTCTAATCGGTTACTGTGCCTCACGTTTGAAAGCTTAGGCTACTAAAATGGCTCCGAGCTGTGCTCAACTCAACTCGCTCACAGACTCACACGAGGGAGGAGTGACACCATCTTTGAGCAGGTCGTGAGGAGGGGAGGAGAGGAGGAGAGGAGGAGAAGAAAGGGGGAGGCTGTAGTGGAAGCTGTGAAGTACATTTTAACGAGAAGGCTCATGGCACTAAGCTCTCGCTTTCTCTGAAGACAGACAGTGGGAACTCGGTGTCTCAACCGGGACCCGTACCCACTCCCTCCACCTCCTCTCTGGCTTCCTGCGCGCAGCATGGCTTTTGTGCCAAGGAAGGGCTCTTTGTGGTGTGGAAGTTCCCGCAGGTCTGCCATTCGCACGGCAGGATAAAAAGGTCTGCTAGACCTGTCTCAACACCCAGCTCTTTTAAAACAGATTTCTGATGCTTTTAGACAGGGAAAACAGTCCGAGTAGTCATAGCCATCTACGGGCATGTCACGCATACCATGCCGTTCAGACACGAAAAATGCAAGCCCCCAACGTTTCTCCAGCTTTCTGTGTCTGTTCGAGTGCCACTGCGGGGGAAAAAAGAACATGCCACCATTTCGAGTGTTGTTTTGTTTAGGCAGCTGTGGATATCATTTCAGAGAAAAGGGATGACAACTATTGACTCAGTTTCAATATTAATTTCACATTCATGAGCCACAACAAAATTATTTGCCTTCAGACTACAGAGTGCCATCAAGTTATATCAAATGTGCCCAAGTCGAGAGGAAAAACATATCTGGTCTGAAACACTGCTGCCACTATGAGCTACGGATGTGATAGTTTTCGAAACATTAATGTCAACACCACCAATATTTGCTAGGAATATGAAAGACCAGCAGTGTTTCCATTAAATTAGATTCCATGGGCTGGATGCTTTTGTGCACATTTGGACGTATACCAATTCACCCACTGTGGCAAACCTTGGCAGGCAACTGCTGCAGCTGATTCAAGAAAAGAAAATACAAAGTAGCCATTTATCTAGAGTGCTAGAATTACGCACTTATTGCTGTGGTAAAGTTAATACTCAAAACATCTGTATGTATTAATATCCTCCATAACCCATTAAATGTCAAAAAAGACATGAAAAAGGGGGGGTTGTCACATTTATTTTGTCCTGCTACACTGTGCAAGCACAACTTGTGCTTTCAGCCCACCCCATGTCACATGTCAGCCCTAACCTCGGAGGGCAGCCGGGGGAAATGCTTTTGCAGGGTGACTGCTAGGTACGAAATGTCAGCTCCATGTGACAAGTTGCTGCCGACAGATGTCAAAAACCTCCTTGTTTTGACCAGCTGGGTCTTTTGATAAAAGAGTGGATTGAGTCATCTGACCGCAGAAATAGCCTTGGACTAATGGACGGCAGGGGTGAAGGAGCAATACTGAACAGGCCTGCTGAAAGCCTCCAGACCCAGGAACAGCACCACCCACACCCACACCCTCACTGTCTCCGCCTAACCACCACCACCACCACCACCATTCTACAGTTCCTTTGCCTGAAGGTTTAATTGGTATTAATCCTTTTAGAAAAATGCATTAATGTTATAGCTATGGATGTTTTCATCTGGCAAGAAAAAAAGAGAGAAATAAACAGAGAGAGAGAGAGAGAGAGAGAGAGAGGAGATGTTTCTTATTAAAATTATACAGTACATTTGATATTTTGTGTCTCTGTGTTAAAAACAACATATCAATCTGCAAACTGTTCCCCATGAAGATCACACACAGTCCTTAGCCAAAAGCGTTCGGCAGCAATGCTCTGGGCCACTGGGCTCAAAAGCCTGTGGATGGACAAGCTGGGGTGTAACAGAAGATCCTGTGCCACATACCAAGTGTGCCTGTCCCAGCAGGGGGGTGGGGAGTGTGGGGGTGGCCACCCCGGGGCTCTCCTGACAGGTGAGCGTGAGGAAGCGGTGTTTATCTGCCGCGGTCAGGATTTCGGCTCCCCTGCAGCTCCGGAGCCTGCCTGAACCTGCCACTCTCCATTTGCCTCTAATCTATATGAAGGGTGGTGGTGGTGGTGGAGGTGGTGGGGGGCGCCGGCTTTGTCTGCATGCTGCTCACCCACGATAACATTCACTGCCGTGCCAACTCTAATGATCAAGGATTTCTGCTCCACTCAGTGGGCATTAGCTTTTAATGAAGTGCACAGAAACTCTGCTGGGCTTATTTGTGAGCAGCCACAAAAAAAAGAGGAAGAAGAAGAAGAAGAAAGAAAGAAGAGGAGGGAGGAGAGAGAAGAGAGGGGGGCTGAAGGAAGAAGAACAGAAACTTCAGCCTTTAATTTATCAGCGACAGACAATTAGAGGAATAAAAAGCACATAAGTCAGTGTGTGCCCACAGGAGAAAAGGGACCGGCGGCGAATTCCTCCAGGAAAAAGCCATTTCCTTCTATTATATACCACTCTTGGTTTCTGGGGCTGTGGTGGTGGTGGTGGTGGTGGTGGTGGTGTTGGGGGGGGGGGGGATTGTTGGAGCTCAAACCATGATGAATGGTTTCCTCCCTTATACCTGTCTCTCTGTACTAATGCAATGAATTTCTTTCCCGATATTTGGGAAGTGGCCGTGCGAGCCAATTCCGTCCTCTGCTGTGAACGGTTCGCGAGTCCGAACCATATGGTTGGGTGTGGGGGAACCAGAGCAAGAGCTGCGGAGAGCACCTGGTGTTGGTGTGTCCGTTTCCAGTCTCTTGCTTCTAATAGCCTGCATTTAAATGGGAAATGAGATAAGGATGGTTTACGGTTTACCCGCATCAAAAAAAAAAAAACGAATAATTACTGAGGCTTATTTTTTCACAGTACAGTTCATCATTGTAATCGATCTTAAACGGAAGCCGGCGTTATGCTGTGAAAATAATCTATGAATGGAATTATGGGTAAATATTTGGGAAAAGGCGGAAACCCTAAAGCTCCAACAATCATACCATCTTTTAGAGAGCTTGAGGTAAAAATCCCAACTTCTACAATGTGAGCAAATATACGCAGTAGCCTACAGTAGTATGTGCACCATTTTTACTGAGCACTGCAGCACAAGAAGTCAACCAACACAGGCCTATAACTGTATATAAAGTTGTTGACAGCATACACCAGAGAGCTGACCCAGAGGGAAAGCTAGTACTTTCCATCTACAGACCTCACCATACCACAATACCCTGACCAGGTACCCTTTCTGTTGAAAAATGCAGCATCTTATGTAGAGAACTTCTGCAAGATTTTACTCGACTGATATCAGTCTGTGGCACTTTCTCTGGAGCACAGCCGAAGACACTGAGTTGAATGTTCCCTTTATTGCTTTAAATCACAACATTTGCTTAGATTTAAGTGACAATCCTTCTTTTGAAAACATTCATAGGCAGCAACATTCAGATATGAAGAGACAATATTATTGTCATATTGCATGCTCATCTCCTGATCAAAAAGGGAGAGAATAAGACATTTTCAGATGCTTTTAAACTCTTATTTTTCAAACCTCCAGTCTGAGACAAGCCTCTCAAGTATTTGATGCCATGAAGGACCTTGAGCTATCAGTGGTCTCCTCTGCCATGCCGGCTCTTGTTTTTTACTGCCTGTGGTGGTTTCAGTAACCTACTGTTGCAACTTGGCAGTCAGCAAGGCTAGATCCTCAGCAACCACAGCGCTTACAAATAACTGTGGCTCCAGAGCAAAGCAGAAAAGGTGTATCTTTGGCTAGACCTGAGGTCGACTCACAACAAAGTCAAAAATATTTCACAGGGATTCGGACGGACATCTAGACAAAGGAATTTTCAGGCCACAGATCTCCTATTCTGCTCATAATGAAATGGACATTTAATCTCTGGTCTGATTGATCATAACTCCTTCACATGATTATTCTTCAGAAGGCTTCAACCATGTGCAGTAATCAGAGCCAAACACACAAGTGAACTACACATATTTCAAATGCATCTCCTGTTGTCTAAAACATTAGGATTCATTCAAGACTTATAGTTTTTACAAATGTGACACACAGTATATGCTTTAAAATATTAAATAATGGTCTTGCTGTGAAGCAACACCTGCTTTAAATGCGCTGCACATCGATCTGATCTTTTTCCACCCTTTGATCCAACATAACCCCACCCTCAGGGTACCTTGGCTAAATCATTCACATCACTGGATGACAAGGATCTCAAAATCCCTGATAAAAAGTGCCAAAACAGCTCCACTGCCCACCTCTAAAAGGTATAAAGCTTCTACAATGAGCTACTTTGCTCAAAGTTTAGGAGTGTCTGCCTTGAAGAGGTTTTAGTTTCCAAGTCGTAAAAGTTGAAGATTTGGTGTCAATGCCAGGGGCAGACCTATGTAATTCACCTGGCTCTTAACTCTGTGTGATCTATAACCTTGACGGCAAAGCCTCGCTGGTTAGAGAATGTTATTATGGCAGGAGGGCCAAATGCTGCTGGCCGACGCCTGCTCCCCAAATTCAGATGACATGCCATTTTGTTATCATTAAATTGGTCCCCACCATGCCTCGCCTGGATCGCTTTAATCTCGTACCACACCTCCCTTTTAAATACTGCCTAGTGCTTCACCTCGAAGATTATAGGGACTTCGAGTGGCCTTTTGATGTCGTAAAATTTGCGTCTCACAAGTTTTTCAATTACTCATTGCACTTGCAGCAGGAATGCTGAAAGCCACTGTTAACACTGAGGTGTTATTGCAGATAAGTGAGATGGGTTATTTTTAATTGAATCTCCCCGTAATGTGGCAAATTGTCTTTATCAGAGATCCAGTCGGGAGAACGGATCTCAGCTGAGATTACAGCAGCCTATGTGTAAGAGTGTGTGCGTGTGTGTGTGTGTGTGTGTGTGTACAGATATCACAGCTTATAGTATCTGCTATGGGAAAGGTACATCTTGAATGAGTTCATATTATCTTTCTGTGGTAAAACACAAGAGGATCAGACATTTCAAGGATTCATTTTGGATGCTGTAAATTAGCATAACCCCGCTCCTCTTAGTGCCACAAATGTGTGTGTGTCTCCAGTCACACTGCCTTTGCTACGCTGATCACTGCTGACATTGAAGCTTACCTACAACACTCCAGAATTACAGAGTAGCTTTGCTGTGTAGTTTTCAACAGCCAACAGATGTTCTGCCATCTTGAGTCCTTTTTTTTATAGCATTTGGACAACTCTTCTCACTGCTGTTGCAGGATTTCATTTTTTTCTATACATTTTTTTTTTCTACCGGCATTATGGAGGTGAAAGGTGAAAAGAGGTCACTAAACTGACACACTTTCAATAACCCCAGCTGTCATGGTGATTAATTCACAATTGAAAAGAAATGACCCCTACACTGGAATCATGATGATGCTGTCGACCAACATAAGGACTTCCCTCTTAGTGTCATCGGCCCAAATTGATTGGAATTCTCTTGTTCAATTATGGATGAATTTATTGACGTATCCTGAAATTAGCATTATTGACTGATACATGTGATTAAGGCTTATCCCTGAACCATCTGCTAATCCCCTATTACCATCGATGGCATCTCTCTGTTTTTCAGTCACCAGTAGGTCTGGATTTCCAGAGGGAGAGACGATCCCAGATCAAAGCCAGATGACGGCAACATGGATTTCAGAGGCTTTGTCAATGCTTATTTGCTTTCCACTATTGTCAACACCAGAGAATGTACCAGCAAATCTAATAGAGCTCAGACCTATACTCAGACAACATGCTTAAACAAAGAATGAAAAAATAAGACATTAGTACAATGCATACATAACAAATCCACGTCTGTATTAATGAGTGCAAAATGTGTCTTGAACAAAAACCAGAAAGAGAAAAGAAAGAGGCAAGAAGTAGTGGTCACTGTTGTAGGCCTTTGAATAGACTCCTATCCTCACTCTGTTGACAAATTCAAGGGCATTGCAGAGCTTATCTTGGGATTGTGATTCATCTGCCAGGCCAGTAAATAAGAGATGCTATCAGATGCTCAGCAAGGCATTGAGGGCCAATGTCCTAATCAATAAAATCCAATTCTTCATAGATCCCTGCACCAGATTAGTCTCCTCTAATCCAATATACAATTCAGCTGTCCATTACCGGCTAACGACAAAGCATAGATTTATCTGTGGTTATGAGTTGAGGCCGATTATAAAAGCAGTTATGCAACCGAGGCAAGGTGAGAACACTCTCACTGGTTCTTTTAATTACCCTTGAATCAAGGCCTCCAGGTCTCACCATCACCTTGAAAACACAAAAAAAGAAAAGAGCAATCAGGGAAAAAATATATTAAATATAACAGTCTGGCCAAAAAACTGAGTCGCATATCAAAAATCCAGTGAAAACCTTGACGTTCCGGAGACGTAAACGGGGGCTTTTGTTGTGAGAGGCAAAAATCCAGTGGCTCCCAGATGTAAAATCAAGGGGCCGTGTTTTGAGAGGCTAGGCAGCTGGTGGTAACAGCAGATGTAATCAGTAAAAATTGTAATTAGAGACGCCACGGTGTAACCAGCAAGCATGGTACTTAAGAAACAGTGCCAATTCCACCACCAGTTTGACTGTACTATTTTGACATCAAAAATCTCAATTTTGTTGCAAGCAATATTGATTGCGGGGGTAGAATGCAACTGATCATGGAAAAGTGCTAGGGTAATCCCCCTCCATAAAGGTGGTGGACTCTCAGATACTAATAATTATAGACCAATCTCAATTATCAATAGTATAACTAAAATATTTGAAAAACTAATATTCAATCAATTATCTACCTATCTTTCCAATTATATTATATTATCTCAACATCAATCAGGCTTTCGACCTGGCCATTCAACCACTACGGCTCTTCTAAAATTCACAAATGATATTCAATCAGCTGCTGACAGCAACAAGTCCACGGGTGCTATATTTATTGATCTGTCTAAAGCCTTTGATATGGTTGATCATTACCTTCTTTTAGATAAACTGTATGCCATTGGATTCACTACAAACTCATTATTACTTTTTAATTCATTTCTTCATCATAGAAGTCAGTGTGTGTCCTTTCAGGGAAGTCAGTCAGAGTTTAAGACTATTGATAAAGGTGTTCCTCAAGGTTCATCTCTAGGTCCTCTTTTGTTTTCAATTTTTATTAATGATCTCCCTCAAATATGTTCTGACTGCCAAATTCACCTATATGCCGATGATACTGTATTATATTTTTCCAGTACTGACATTATACAAATTCAAGACACCGTGCAAACAGATTTTAATCAGGTTCAAGCCTGGTTTTTATCTAATAAGCTTTTTTTTGAATAAGAATAAAACCTATAGCATGTTGTTTTGTCAACGTCCTGATCCCCTGCTGTTAAGCAACTGGTCTATCACCCTGCGGGATGGATCATTAGTAGAAAAAACTGAGGAATTTAAATATCTAGGTCTCTTACTTGATTCACAGCTATCCTTTAAACCTCATATTAATTCAATTACCAAGAAATTATATGGTTATCTAAAATTTCTTTATCGTTCTGTTGACTGTTTTTCACAAGGAGTCCGGAAAAGAATTATCATGGAACTAATCTTCCCAATATTGGACTATGCAGATACTATCTATGGAGGGACTTCTGAATCTAATCTACGACCTCTTGATGTATTGTATAACAGTCTCTGTAGGTTTGCGCTCAGATGTCCTTATAAAACTCATCACTGTTTGATGTATGAGACCCTAAAGTGGCCTTCCCTTAAGTCCAGAAGGCAGATCCACTTGTCAACTTTTATTTTTAAAAGTATTCATTTTAACTTGCCCCTCTATTTGAAGGAACTGTTAATCCCAATTACTTCCCATTATAGCTTAAGACATATGGACCACCTGTTCCTAACCACACCCAGAATAAATAAAGAAGTAGGTCGTCGTGCATTCAAATATAAAGCCCCATCTCACTGGAATAACCTTCCCACTTCCCTTCGAATTTTTCAATCAGCCTTGATTTCATTTCATTTCATTCGTTTGTGGAGCATTGTTGTGTTTTGTGTGTAAGGGTATGTTTGTATGTTTCTGTGTTACGTGTTGGAATCTGTGTACCCACTCAACATTATTTCTTTGGAATTTGTGTACCCACTCATCATCATATCTGTATTGTTTGGTTATATGGTTGGGACCCCCTTGAAAATGAGATGACACATCTCAAGGGGTTATCCCTAAAATAAAGATGAAAGATGATCAAGGTTGGCAGAATGAAGGGTTTCTGGAACTAAGACATCAAGACATAATATAGACATAAAACATGCTTTTAGTAAACATCAATGTGCTTTAACAAGTATGGCCTGGTAAAAATAGCCAGGCAAATATAAAGGATCACTCTTAATATGGTTTAAATGTGAATTTGGACTTAATATACCTTAATTGCTACTTGCTTCGGTTACTCATGTCTAATAAAAAGATGTTCAAAACGTTTGTGTAAGTCACTTAAATTTGTGGAAATTACCACGACACTACAGTTTCTAGCTGTTTCTTTTTTTAATCTAATTTTCATTTCATTGTTAGTGGGTTATATTGAACTACTGGAAACAGACCCAGTTGGTCAATATAACCCACTAACAACAGGCAATTTGACAAAAGGTGACAAACAGAAAAAGAATAATGGAAGACTAGTTCAAGGTTTGCCTTTTTCACAAATTTTTTTTCAACACGGTACCAAAATAATCAAAGTTGTGACTTTTCATTTCCACATTATCAGTCAGAAAACAATTTCACAGCACAGCAATCACAAAATAATGAACTTCCTGAAGCAATTAGGCATCCTTTCCTAGCGAGGAGTCTTCCTGAATACAAGAAAGCTGCACTCTCCCAGTCTGCCTAATCATGGCACATTTTAGACGAGGTGTTGGATTAGGCTTGCATGCTTTATTTCATTATTTTATTTTGCATCTGAAAAATCCCAACAGGAAATGGGTCCAAAATCTTCTAATCAGCTCGCTTCTCTCCATGCTCTGACATCCCTCTCAACAGGACTGAATTTGATTAGGTAGGACTATCTTTTGTTCGAGGCTTACAGAGATAACAATTCTTCTGAGACTCTCAATGTGGTTTTAATGCACACAAAATCAGCACGACATGCATGGAGTTTCTCCTCTGAATTTGCTTAGATCATGCTCAGAATTCAATCACTAAGTCAATTGAATCTCTACCCAGCTGTGTGTGGTCTGAAGATTACAGGAAATTAGATGATTTTTTTTTGGCTTATGTTATGAAGAGCTGAATGAAAACGTTGCTCCTACTTCAGTTCACATCTGCATAGGATGGCAAATTAACCCATCTCTTGAGAGTAATACAAACACACACACAAACACACAGATTAGGTTAATAAAAAAAAACTGTGTGAACACCTGTAGTGGATTTGCTACAATGACAAAGCTGGTTACATGTATTAGAAATATCTTACCAAGCCATATCAGCAAGAGAACAAAACTATAATGTTACAGAGATCGACTACAGCAGAACTGTAGACATTTTTTTTACCCATACAAGGTCACCAAGTACTGTGCGTGGAAAAAAAAATCACTCTGGGATTAGCTATATACTAAATGTAGAGAACTGTTTTCATTAATAACCAATGGGGGCAAGTTCACACATTTTCTTAATGGCTTAATATTTATAATCTGATGGCTTCTATGCAGAAAGCGTTGGAGCTAGAAACAAGTATTCCATGCATTCCATTTGAACACACATTATTACATTAACGTTGTTATATATATTATTACAGTGATTTTACATATATATATATGTATGTATATATATTCAATGTAATACCACTGTAATATACATAATATGTATAAAAGACACATATTATCATATATTTTCACAAAACATATACTGGCTTCCTTGCAAAAATTCTGTGTGTGTGTGTGTGTGTGTGTGTGTGTGTGTGTGTGTGTGAGAGAGAGCCAGCATGTGATTTTATGCAGCCTCTGAGTAACGCTGCATGCCAGTCCCTCACCTGTGCTCTCATCCATGTAGTCCTGGGATGAGTGTTGGCTCTGATGCACCCACTCCCCATTGCACTTGAAGAAGATCTGCAGAGCGGGCGTTGCTCGGCACTTCAGCTTCACCGGGTTACTCTTGATGATGTAGGCATCCTCGGGCTCCAGCAGGAAGTGGGGCAGCGTGCTCTGGGCGTCGGGGCTGGCATCACCCGACACTGCTGCAGAAGACAGAAGAAGGGGGAAAAAGAAGGAAAGAGAGAGAGAGAGAGTCAGAACCATTGCTCAGTAATGAATGACTTGTGAACTCTCAAATGAGAAGTTGCAGCAATCAGCGATTTGCTTCGCTACCCAGCAGGATCTCAATTACGGTTCTTAAAAGTAAACATAACGAGGTGAAGTCATTTCATCATGCGCTGTTGAGAAACATGGCATCATTTTGGAGGGACCCTATTTTTCATTTCCCAGATTTTTTTTTTTTTTGGAAGAAAAAAAAAAACACTTTTATGGAAAATCTTCGGAGAGGGAAGAATGCGCCCAGAAGATTACAGTGTTTTCCACATGCGGATCAAAATAAATCGGAGCGAATTGTAGATGAATGAAATGTATTTGCGTGAAGTGCTCGTGAAGGGAAGGTTTGTGGTGTCTGACTGCATGGGCTGAGGCTGTAAACGCAGCTCATCACACCCGCAATTTAATCCTTTACTCACATCTCAGAGATGACTTTCTCGGTCTAAGTGCAAAATGAACTGTTTTTCCCCAACAGAAAGCCTTTATGCCGCTGCAGACAACCATGTTGGCTCATTTAATAGGTAATACCTTGTACATCAGTGGAGGATATATCACTGCTCCAGCTAAATCCAAGGGGAAACCGCACTGCCCCTTGCAGGGTTTTCTGATAAATAAAGCAGTGCAAAAGACTTTTCTTTCTGGGGGATTCATGGGGGAATAATATGCAGGCCCATCAAGCTTTCTGTAAAGTGTCTGATATGGCTAAGCCACGCAGATCTGCAGAAAAAAACCCATAAAAGTCATTATAGCCAACCATCCAATCCAATTTTGTCCAGCGCAAATCGAATTGACCAGCTCTCCCGTCCTCTGCCTGGCACATTTTGTGTCATGTTAAATGGGTATAATAATTGAGCAAACACGTACAGCACAGGGGAGATGTGCAGGAAAACATGTGGACGATGCATTTTGTTCCCTCGGAGCAGATGAGGACAGGCATTCGCACGTGTCTGGCTGTGTGCTTTTAAAACACATTCACTTGAAATCTGCAGGGATCTTCCGCAGCTTAAAAAAGGGTGCGGGCACTTCAAAGAAATACTGGGTTCTCCAATGACAATGACAGCTACAGTACTGTAAATATGTGCCACTATATGGAGTTATTAGGAAACCAAATGAGTGGGACAACTAAGACACTAAAGCGAATGGCAATCTAGTGTCAAATGGCTTTGATTAACCTCACCTATGTGATAAAAAAACAGATCTCTTTCCAGAATTGACACAATAAAACTTAAAGACTGCTAAATATATATATATATATATATAAAACATAAAGAGTTCTACATAAAGTGCTTTAATTCAAAGTGGCCTTGATGTTTGGTGGCCTTTTAGGAGGGCGTACTGTATCAGGTTTTAGCAAGCACACTACACCATACAGAAACCCACACAATCCTGGCATTCCCTTCTACTGTACCTCATCCCTACAGAGTCATCATCAGTCAGTGGGTCGGGTCATCCCACCTTAAATCTGTCTGTGTAGCATCTGAGCTACCAATTAATTAAAGTGTGAATGTGAAGGACTGGGGGAATCTGAACTGGGAAGTGGGGAAGAAACGTGGGAAAAAGGCAAAACGTCCCACTCGCCAAACATTCTTTTCAATGTGATGTGCATGGTGAATGGAACAGCAGAGGTCGGCAACCTGTGGAAATTATTCATGTTTCATCACCTGAGTCTGTGCAACTGAAAATTAGGGGGTAATTTTAGCTGCCATAATGTCACAGTGTTCAGGCCTGAGAACAACGTGATAGATTTAAAACACCCTTTTAAGGTGTGCTCTTTGTACGGCACTCAAATACACGAACAACTTGGTCTCCACTGACGAGTTTTTCCTGGTGTTCATCTGCCATTTTTGAGAACGCAATAACACACAGACACACACATACACAAACACATAGACACAAAACATAAAAGCAAAAAGTACTCCCCCCACACACACTCAAAACATAAAAGCAAAAAATAACCCCCTTCTCTGCCCATACACGGGTATATGTGCACACACACACACACACTGTACACAACAACAACAACAAGAACATTGGCACTCAACAGACCAAAAGCCCTGCAACTAACTGCAGTATACTAAGCCAGGCATCTTGTAGAAAGGCATTTAATGAATGACTAGAGAATGGGGGGTTTTTCACTAATAGACTTGGAGATACCTTTTTGATTGGTACCAGGGTTCACATTCCCAAGCCATCGCCAACGAGCTCATTAGTGACTATTTCATAATGCAGGTACAGTAGCCTCGTAGCAGTCAAAGGTAATTGATAACTGGAACAAGGTGACAATCCACGCTCCATAAACCCTACTCCCCCACCCCCACCTCCACCTTAACCCAACCCCAACTCCCTCCCACCCTCCACCACCTCTTCTTGGTGCCTCTCATGATAAACGCTCATAAATACGGGTCTTAATGAATCCGATGAACGCACTGCCAATAAGTCACTTCAATTCTCATTACGCCTCCTAATTTTACAAAGCCTGATAATAGTCCTGGAGGCCGGGAGTCAGGCCTCTGTGCTGTGCTGTGCTGTCCCTCCCTGTGAGGCGCTGGGTGGCAGTCTGAAGGGTAAAAGATCACAACAACCCCTGACCTGCGTTTAAGTGGGAGGGTGAGGGCCCTGGGGCAAAGCTCCCATCATCAATCATCTCTTATCTCGTCCACAGTTGCGGACATGGAGCAGTATATCTATATTTAGTTTAGAGGAAGGGTGACTGAAATGGGAAAAGGCTTTGACTGGCTGTTGCAGCATTAGGCTGCATAGGGTGCAGCGAATTGACTTACGTAAACATTCTAAAACATTCACTGAAAATTGTGTTTTGTTTTTTTATTCGAAATCATTTTCAGTGGGATGAGCATTGGAAAACTTGTCACTTTGGTGTGCAGTAGTGTATTTCACAAATGCCCTTATGTGGTACAGTGGCAGAGTATCTGCTGCATAACTGGGATATGCTTTGCTTTTTTTATCAGAAGAAAGCCACATGGGTGTGTGTGCGTGTGTGTGTGTGTGTTTGGGGAGGGGAGTGCTTTGGTTTAGGGACGGACGGGATATTCATGGACAAGTTTTCAGATGTTTAACTTCGGCTTGCCTTTGACAGAAGTGCCACAGCAACACTAACTGTCAGCACTGTGGTTTTATCAGTTTGGCCCAATCAAAGGTAATGGACAGCAACGAAAATGGGCTACTGGGAGAGGATGACACTTAGCTCCTTATCCAACAGCAGACGGTGTCCTTTTTTCGGTTACTCGGCACTATTTCACTGCGGCTCAAAACACAAAGTCCTTTAAACCGCCCGCTTTATTCTCACACCCATCATATCCCAGGGGGCTTCTCAGGGGGGCTTTATTTTTATTTTATTTTATTTTTTTCCCCCTCTCGTCTTTGTCAGCTTCCTACCCCATCCGAGTCTCAGCGCTAAGACAGCTGGAGGAGAGGAGAGGGCGCAGTGAATGGTGAGAGGGAGCGAGTGAGGGGGCTTTACGCGGTGAGCGCCCGCTTGGATTTCATCAGGCCCGGGCTTCGTTTGAAAGCTGCGATGTCAGGAAATGTCAGGCTAATCCCGCCGCTGAGGTGAGAGGACTAGCTGGGAGCCGGGGCGTGCAGCCGCGCTCGTCTGCGCTCTCCATTTCTCTTTCAGACCTCTGCGTGAACTCTGCAGGGGCAACGCAGCGAGAAGCACTCACAGACGCACACGCTTTTCTCGCATATAAACACACACACGCACACACACACATTCACATTTGCCTACACACCCACACACATTTGTGCCTGTGTTTTTAAAATATACACACAAAATAGATAGAGACAATGGTATGTCCGTTCGAATCAAATGCTAAACAGCATCAGAGATAGAGGAGACCAGCAATATTTTGTGTCTTCCTGAATGTTTTTTGCCCTTTTTTGTCTTTTGCCCTAGCATACGACTGTGCGCTGTGTCAGTGGCAGACCACGTTTGAGGTTTTAGGTAACTCGGAACATGTTTCAGCGCAAATTAGATGTGCCATTATTTGCTTCTGAATAAAAGTTCAGTCCACACCCGCTACAGGGCAATATTTTCTTAACCGCTAAAGCAGTAATAGTTCCAAAGCCTACAGGCTCAGCTCAAGGCATTGTGTGATAATACCAGGGCCCAGAAGTTGGCTTTGAATAAAACAGAAATATGAGGTCATTACTTTCAAAACAAAAGAAGTGGTTGAACACAAATCAAACGCAGTGAGGGTTTTATTATTTGCCAACTCTGACGCTTAAAAAATGAATGCAATTAAATATTGGATGACCCGAGTTGACTTGACAGTGCTTTTTGAAGGAAAGAAGAAATATATTTTAAAACAAATCACCACAGTTTAAGCTAGTGGCTGGGAAAAAATTGTCTTGTGTGAATGTACTGTATTGTAAAAAAAAACTAGTTGTTATTTTCTGTACAGTTTTAAATGTATTTGAACTTACACGCTAGCCAAGACAAAGTTAGGAGAACAGACAGCACCAAACTTTTTAAAATCTACTGATATAGCTTACACACACTCTGATCACATAAAAGTGCCCGGCTCCAAATTGAATCATCCTCAGAGAAAAGCCGCCCCCTTCTCTCTCCACCACCCCAATTATCTTCACACTTTGATTTATTAATAATGTGAGTAAACAACACCAAGGCAGTGGGCCTCATGGCATCGTTTATGGATACCACCGATTACACTTTTCTCATAGTCACCATCACAGTCACCCAGATTGCCACAGTAACATGCCACGACTCCAGGCAGTAGCACTCAAAAGTCAGTGCGAGTTGGAAGTGAAATGAGGGGAAAAAAGCAGCAACAGCGCAAGCTTCTTCGTTGTATTCTTCCTCTCCGCGTCCGGATTAGGGTTCTGCTCAGTCTAAGCAGTCACGCCATTTTAGAGCGATTTCATTTCCCACACTTCACCCAGTATAGAATTGCGCCGCATTGTTCGCTAGAAGTCAGTAGAGGAGATATAGTTCTGCTTTCATCAGTGGAAAAAAAAAACCAAATCTACAGATATGACCAGACTCTGATGGAAAAGGTAGGGGTGGATGGGGTGGGTATGGAGACAGACGTTGAATACGTGCTGTATTCAATTTAGCCACGCCGCTACCTGAGGTGATGCGAGAACTACAATCCTCCTTCCCCCAACCAAGCCAAGCCCTTTTCTCTCCTCACATGGAGGTTTATCTCCACGGAGCCACCCAATTACATGGCAGATGGATCCACGCTCGGCAAACCTGTAAAACTCCACGTAGGAGACCAGAGCTGCTTCTTTTTTTTTTTTTCCACAATAATTACAGCCAATAGATCAGGTGCCTTGTCAGTTACGGGGGCCTCACTGTCGAGTCTGCACTTTACTCAAGAGGCCATAAGCAGCTATGGTGTCGGCTGATTGACACAGGCCGTCTTTGTCGGTTATTGACATACTACCTCTCTGCTCTTCCCGGAGGGGATTGAAATTCTTCCATTAGACTCTGGCCAGGAAGCTGCCAGCGCTGAGTGATCTACTCCGGTTCCCTGTGTAGGTTCTTTTCTAAAGCCATCTTAAGCCTCCCATTGTCCTTGCCCCAAAAGTCCTAGAAGCTTTTTTTGGAGGTGGGGAGGGTGGGTGTGTGAGACGAGTTCTGAGAAAGGAGAGGAAGGGTTTCAACAATCGAACCCAACATGCAGCAGTAAGCTCTGGAGAGGAGAGATGAGGGTGTGTGTGTGTGTGTGTGTGTGTGTGTGTGTGTGTGTGTTGGTGGTGGAGGCAGAGGGTGGGGGTGGGGTGGGGAGGAGTCGGCTACACTTCCAGCCAGCTCAGCACCTGGAACCAGACATGTCCTCGGCTCTGATGTCTCCTCCTCACACTAGCTCTCTCGCAATCTCAAACACACACACACACACACACTTTCAGACACCTCTGCACATTCACACTCATGAGCACTCTGGCACACATATATTCAGACACACAAGGCAAGGCATGCCCCTGGAAGTTTGGCTTTCATTACGGGTGTCATTTCCTCTTATCAGCTACATTAGTCCACAGATAGACAGTGACAGCTGTAGGGGACTTCATTTTTTCTTTCTCTCTTTCTCTCCCTCCCTCTCCCTCCCCCCCCCCCCCCCCCCCCCCATCTCTCTATTGTCCTCTTTCTCTCTCGCTCTCAGTCTCGCTCCCAACTCTCCGATTTACCTTAGATGGTTTAGGCAACTATCTTGGCTGCGTTTGTCGAATGGCTGCAGACAGCAATCAGTCAGTCGAGTGCCGCTGATACGGCCTAACGACCAAGGGCCCCAGACCGAATTTGCGGCGTCATCGGGAATGGCCCATTGTTTATTCTGTTTATATTAAACACATCAAAGCACAGTCAGTGCAGTCAGTGTATCTCTGCCTCTCTCAGTCAGGCAACTGCAAGCTGAAGATCATTACAGCGCTTCACCACATATGGTTGCAGCCGTTTGACAAACAGATGGAAACAGTACATTTATTCACTGTGGGACACAGTGCTCAGAGTCTCATGCTAATGTGGAAAAACTGTTGTCTGAAGGACACCTGTCCTGTTCTTGTCAGGCTATCAGAAAAGCTGAGCAGAAATCCTCGGAACATTCCACAAGATTCTGTAGAATCTGTAAAATGGGTTACTGTAAAAAAGCACTGCCGAGGATTAAACTAAAGCAGCAGAGACTGACAGAAATCGTTTCTGATGCAAATTTCTGTAATGAGACAGAATCCTGGTTGAATCTCATTAGGCAGTTAATTTCCTTCTCCTGCGAGATTGCCTCCCGTCTCCAGTGAGAACGTTTAGCTTCTCGCCACCGCACTACACTCTCGTCACCCGCGCCACACAGTCACGCAACACTGTGGCAGCAATCACACCTGCCTGTGCCTGGCTCATCAGATGTGTTTTTAAAAGGCATGCTGGCGATCATGCACACAGCGCCTCTATCGATTGGTCTCCGCCTCGGGAAGAGGAGTTCAGCAGGTCGAGGGCTGTACCGCGCGCAGCATGGGTGGAAAAAACTGAACTCCGTTTCTATTTCAAGCAGGCTTCGAGGGAGCTGCACATAAGCCTGCAGACCACGCATGTGGTGTGAATGGTCTTTACTCGTTAACAAGCATTCTTTAATCCCTTGGATACACAACCAACCTACCAATACCTACACTCTTACACAAGTGGGGTCAAAAATTTGGCAATTTGCATTTTTATTTATTTTGTCATTAATTTTAAGAAATATGTATGACCCACCAGTTATACACTCTCCTATTTCCAGGGTCAAAAATGACCCCAATTAAAATTAATCCATTTTGAAAAAGAAAATATCTTAAATTTTTGTTAAAGATGATGATTTTTATTATATTTCGGTCAAGAAAATTATGATTTAATGTTTACATGTTCATTCTTCACTAGTTTGTGTGTGTGACAGCGTGTTTGTATGTGAACATGTGTACATACATGTGTGTGTGTGTGCTCCTCTGTATAAGATATAACGTGATGAGAGAAGCAATTTCCTCACTAGTTTATATGTACAGTATCTGCATGTGTATGCACAGACATGCATGTACTTATGTGCAAATGTCCAGCTGTAAATTTGCACGTGACACCACTGTAATTGGGCTCATCCAGAATGAATATGAGTCCTCATATCAGCAGGAGGTTGAGAGGCTGGTGCTCTTGTGTGGTCAACACAACCTAGAGCTAAAACTGTGGAGATGGTGGTGGACGTTAGGAAGCGCCCCACAGTACTGCCTCCACTTTATTACAGGAAGCTATAAATATCATCACAGTTTTTGACCCCATGTGTGGAAAAGTGGGGTACTGATACAAGGGCAATAACTAAAAAAATACATATCCAAATGTACTCGTGTCTAAGACAACCTATTTGAGGAATACATGGAAAAATAAGCAATAAAAATTTAAAACGACAAAAATATTGCAAAAAAAAAACAACCGCTGGGGTTGTTTGACCCCACTTGCGCATCTAAGGGTTAAAAACAAAAAAAGCGGACCTACAATGCGCCAATGCTGTGTACGCACTGCAAACACACAAACTGCAGTGTATATGAGGAGTCTAGGAGCACAAACACCAATGGGAATGAAACAATGGGTATCCTGCCAATGAACACCTAATCTTCCTCTCACATCGGTATTACTGGTATGCTCTGCTAATGCACCAACTGTAATGCTCCTCTTACATTGGTGTTATCCCCGATGGGCGTTATTCCTTTTTTAACCCGACCAAGGACTCGTAGCTCTGCCACACTTATAGTACAAATAGTCAAAGATTATGTTCAGGATACAGATCTCAAGTTTTCAAAAGGTTTTTCAAAGTTCAAAACTATGCAGCGGCATTTATGTCATCCTACTGTGTGCTTGCCAGGGGCTCTTGTAACAGCACGTCGCCCGCTGCCCTCCCTGCCTACACCGACTACCGTCGCCTCCTCACACTCAGCCCCACTCACTAGTGCGGCCCAGAGAAAGGCGGCCCATTTTCAAGTCCTTGGAAAACACAGTTTTTTTTTTTAATGGGGGGACTGTAGGCCACTGCAGAGCCACTGCACACGGACTATAGAGAGATGAGGGGTGCAGTGGAGTGGCATGATTAAGGCTCCTCCCTGTGGACTCAAAGCACACACCGCTACCTTCGGATATGGTTTTGAATTGTCACTTCATTATTTACTGACAACAGCATTCATATTACAGCCTGTATTGAATGATGAATGTACATGTTTGTGTGTCTGCATGTTTGTGTGTGTGTGTGTGTGCATGTCTGATGAGTTGGGGGGGGAGGGGGGTTGTTAGGGGGTCTGTAGCATTGGTATAAGCAGTAATACCACCGTGGCTTATGTTTTTTTTATATTTCCTGGTTTAGAAAAGTGGATATTCAGCCTCGGGTTAGGCTTTGGTTGATCTGATGAAAGTAAATAAGTGATTTTTTCACCCACTCATTTGTATTCCTTCGTTCGGGACACACAGGCCCGGGGGGTGCGTTTCCAAAAGGAGGTGCGAACGGCATTGCTGGTCGACTGCAGAGGGTTGACACAGCAACGGCGCCACTGAAAAGCGAGCCCGTACCCAGTGACTTCCCTATATACGCGGTGCCACAAAGAAGGAAATCAGTCTAAGCTCTTTGGCAAAACAATACAGGATTATTCAGGTTTTCTGTACAGAAGTACACAAGAGAGAGTAAATAGGCCTTGGCAGCCTAATTCGACTAGGACTGTCAGCCACTTTTATTCTCTCTCTCTCGCACTCTTACTCACACACACGACCCACGTGCACACACACACGCGTTGCCTTGCTATTGGAACTCCCACTTACTCAATCCAATGGCGGACAGAAAAGAAAGACAGCACAAAACTTAAATGCCCCCTACTCTCTCATTTTTATGACTCTTATATATGCAGCATGCCAGCAGTATAGTGGTGGGAGGAAAGGGAAATGGTCCACCCTGGGCCAGTGAGAGCAGGGCAAAATAAAGAGCCTTGTCACTGAGGCTGGTGTATTTACAAGTGAGGCAGAGGCGGGACACTGAAGGGGCAGAGTGATATTCCAGGCAAATGACCCATCAACTCGGGCCACACTTGGATAAATCTCGTTTAATGGTCGGCTGCAAGGTATCCAACCCGGCGAGGCGTCTGTTCAAATAGTTGTGGAAGTAGAAAGGATTACCTTTCTTTTTTAAGGTGGTAGGAAGAAGGGGGGGGGGGGTTCTCTGAAAACATTATATGACCCTACAACACAGGGGGAAAAGCCCCAAATATTCTTTTCCATAACCCAATTAGAATCGTTCAGTGCATCCCATGAAGGAAAACTAGAGCAGCAAAGCACAGAGTTTTCCCCGCATATTAAATGTCATTATGTAAAAAAAGCCAGAAGAAGCCTGGTGTTGACTCTTGCTGTGAGTAGAATACAAAGAGGCTTTGCTGGGTTTTTTTTCTCTCCTCTTCTCTTCCTTTAATGAAAAGGCAACAGGAAACTGGAGGATTTCGGTGGCACCGGCCCTTGTGTAGGCCTCGCTGTTGTAAAATCCACTAAAGCGTGTCCAAATCACACGCACTGGCTCGGGCCTGTGAAAAAGGTTAGCAATAAATTAATTCACATCTGGCCTACCAAAGCTGCTGTGTGTTTTTCGTACGTCGATTAAAATCCCATTCCAAACATTGCTTTGGAGCTGTTCAGTTCAATAACTGATTGGATCAATAATGGTAAGAGAGTGGGTGCAAATAGGCAATAGGAAAATAAAAGGCTATTACTGTAACTCCCACAATACCAAACACATTTTGGCATGCATAAAAAACACAGAAAACTTTCATATTTTTGTCTCTGGAATAATAATATTCTTGATACAATTTGCAGTGGGGGATTCAGTTGTTTTATTTGTCTAATCATCATTCAATGAATCCCATATTTAGTTTGTTAGGAATAGATTGCGACATAAACAGAAACGACTGAATCAATCATTCTTCAGAAAAACAAAATCAGATTCTCCAACGGCATGAGGATTGGTGTCAGCCAAGTGAATAGAAATTGTGTTTTTTTCCAGTATGGTAGAAACAAGTTTGATAGTTTATATGATTTACTCTACAAGTAATATATAAAAATGATGAATAAAAATAATGAAAATACTCCAAATACAAATTACAATGTGAAAAAAAAGAAGAGACATTTTCATCTGATTCTTTAAAATGAACAATGCATGCAATTCTGGATTTCTTCAAAGAAGTTCCCAGGCAGTCATTCAGAAGTCTCAGATAGCGTTATTCACAGCACCGGGGACTCGCGTCCTGTGGCTAACAGGAGAAGTTGCATTACATCTACTTATTGCCCATCTACTTCTATACCCTCTCAAGCGAATGGAACGATGTGTATGCTGCCGATGAACACCTAATCTTCCTCTCACATCGGTATTACTGGTATTTCTCAAGACTCACGTCCTGTGGCTAACAGGAGAAGTTGCATTTCATCTACTTATTGCCCATCTACTTGTATACCCTCTCAAGCGTACATCTCCATTTGCGGTATGTCAATCAGTGACCACAATCCCCCAATGACCGTCATCTGTGGCATTCCTACAAGGTTGACCTGACACCCCTTGAATTATAAGTGAGGCGCAGAGATCACTGTAAGGCATGCCTCAGATGTTCTCCACAAATTATCATTCCAGTTCTTTTGTCTGCTTGGACTATGAGTAAATAACTCTGACTGCAGTAAATATAGACATATCCATCATGCACACATTTTCTTCCTACATGCCTTTCAAGATATCCAAGGTTTGACTGAGTTAGAGGGAAGGTTTTTCAGAGCAAAGGTCTATCTGAAAATTATTGTTTTAAGATGTAGAGGGGTAGCTTGTTCCACAGAGCATACCAACATGGAAGCTCTTTCCCAATCTGGTGTGAGGGA
>JAGFZM010001162.1:315493-329274 GCA_017657215.1 Limnothrissa miodon
ACATGGAAGTTCTGTCCCAGTCTAGTGTGATGGAAGGCCAAATGGTCTAATCAGACAGCACCAACATGGAAGCTTTGTCCCAATCTGGTGTGAGTTAAGTTAAGCCTCTTTATTGTCAAGTTACAGTCAAATGGTCCAATCAGGGGACCACAGGGAAATGTGGATGCAAGTATATCAGATAATTATTAGGATATCATAAATTATAAAAAAATCTTTCATAGCCTCATACTCAAAGAAGAATACTTATACTGTATCTGTCCAGCTCCTATAAGGGAATAAAGTACTTTGGAAGTGTAAATTAGGCTAGAACCACATTATATGACTAGTCGAGAGAGCCGCTGTTCCCCTGTGATCTCATTAAACGCTCCACGACAACGGTGTTCTCCTCAGGCAGGAGTCAGACCGGAGTGGGATGGACGCTGAAGAAAACACAAAAAAAAAACACAAACAAACAAACAAAAGGCTCTACCAGACAGCAAAATAAAAAAAAGAAAAGAAAGTCATATTTACAGAACCCATAATGATGCATCTTTGGGTCATAAGGGTAAGAAAATGTTTTTCCTATAAAACATGAAAACATCAGAACTACAAACAAAAAACTTTTGGCTTCAAGGTACATTTCAGGACACTCCACTCAATAATTATTATAAATAGAGTATCTCTTTTTCATTTCACATTTCATAACTGGTTTGCCTTAAAATATCAACACTAATCACTGCATAATCACTGAGCTAAAGCTTAAACAGATCAGATGGTCAAAAAAATAAACATAAAATCATTTTGTTAATTGTGCATGACATATTCCGCACAACATTTTTGAAGGCCCCCAAACTCAACTCCACAAAAATCCTCTCGGGCAAGCTGCTGTCTCTTCTGTGTGTGGATGACCACAGATGAGGAGGCAGCCCTCGAACACTATGCACCAATCTGCAAAACTGGTGGCGCAAATGAAGATGAAAGTGATGAAAATGATAATCCTAAACATGCGGGACAGAGCGAACTCGGCATCTGCTATCTGCTGGGCAAAAAAAAGCTGACACCAATCCCCCTTCGCTGCAGGATTTCCAGGATCCTCAATTATCCAAGAGTCTTATGCAAGTTTATTAGATTCTCTGAGAGTCTCACAGTGGAGGGCAAACACAGAGCAAAGAACCAGCAAAGGTCACTGGCTTTAAACAGGAGGAAAACAGAGAGCTATAGAACGTGAATATTCAAAGACCAGTAACCAGGCAGAAATAAGAGCATCTCTCCTGTGGCAATGTTGACTGCAAAAATGTATGTTTTTATTATTATACTTTTTTGGTAACACTTTATTTGAAGGGGTCTAAATAATAGTGACATAATCCTGATATAAACATGAAATGATGTGTTGATGAACATCGATGACACTTTATTCATGTTTATGATTCTTGTCATTACTTGTTTTTTGAAATGCAAACAGAATAACACATGACAAGTAATGAACCTGAATTAAGTGTCATTAATGTTCATGATGCATGTCATGTAAATAACAGACTCATGGCACCCTTATGTAGATCTCTCTGTGTTACCTTTCTTAGTTTTGCATATCCACGACTGCATTTTTCAGGCAAGAGGCTTCCTTTCCACAGCAGAGATACTAACTATAGAGCTAAGCACTGTTGTTTACCTTATGCCAGCAGCCTCCAGCTTCCATCACATCTTTGTTGGGTCCAAATGCATTCAAATGCATTCAAATGCATTCAAATTCACAGGCACCTGAGAGAAATCAGGTCTTCCATATTTGAGAGTCACATATCAGAGTGCACCAGAGCAAAAGTGGGTTCCTTTATCAAATATAACCATGTGGTGACAGTTCGGAATACATCAAACCTACCAGAAGGTTTTTTGGTGTTTGTGTGTGTGTGTGTGTGTGTCTGTGTGTGTGAGTGCGTGCGTGCGTTTCGTGGCTGCTGCTGGTACAGTAGTGTTTTTTCAGCACTTATTTTTATTTCTTTATTTATTGATTGATAGAAAAATAGATAGAAGAGTCGAACTGTGGTTTTGAGAGTGCAGCTGCTGTGTGTTGGTGAGGGGGTGGGGGGAGGGTGATTTTTAAGGGATAACAAATGTTCTCTGCGATCGATCGACGACACAGGTTCATGTCATCTCTCATATTCCTCAGGTAGCACACAGGGGCTGGGGCCAAGCACCGACTGGAGCAGGGAAAGGTACCAATTGAGTAGATAGCATCTGCTCACTTACATCATGATGCACTGGGAGTGCTCAGCCATTGAGCATCGCAGACGCTGGGCTGCCAGAGGTGCACTACAGCCCTACATATACCTGGAGCCCATCGATTTCAACTAGGCGTCAGAAATCTGGATGGGTGTCTGTAAGATGATTTAAAAAATGGAGCTGAACATCCTCCTGAGCAACCTCCAATTGTGGCACACTAGACGATGAACTCTTTGTGTCTTGCAAACCAGACATGTGGGGAAAAGACAATATACAGAACAGGAGGGTGTGTGAGTAGGGGTGTGTATGTGTGTGTGTGTGTGTTGGGGGGGGGGGGGGGGGGGGTCTGATGGCCATAGGTGGCTAGAGGAAAGAAAAGTAACTGACCAGCAATCAATGGACACCCGTCATGCAGCCCGCTGCAAGTGTTAAATCTGGTGGATTATTCAATAAGATGATGAATGGTCAAGGCGCGAGGCATGTTTCCTTTTTTTGCTAACAATCGGCAATTTAGTTACGTCAACACATTCAATTGGCATGTATGGCTCACTGCGATAAACAGGAAACAGCGTGAGCAAACTTTTGTCCCAGGAAAATGACTCAAGGCGGGCATTCAAGTCGATTCACACCAATCTATTCATGTGTGTAGTCAGTTCTCTTCAAATCTCTTTAGATCTTTGGCTCTTCAGATTTTCCCTTCAAACGCTGCCACTGCAATTACTCACTGGACTCTTACCGCCCAGCCTCTTTTATTTTCACAAAAAAATGTCCAACCAAGCACAGCACCAACCGTTTGTTTCCCCCCTTTTCTTTCCTCTAGCCCAAAGACGTGAGCACAGCATGCCCCCAATACTCCACTTCAACCACACAACACGTTTGTGCATTTCTGACAATGCCTTCATTAGGTGAAGTAGAAAAACCTGTCTCAGAATTCTGAAACTCAAGAACACACAAAGTACCCATGAAACTGGCTAATGGCCTTCATAACAGCAATTAGACATTTGACAGGATGTGCTAACTGCCACAATGCCTACAGTGTTTTCTGTTGTGACAAGCCGTTTCAACACTTCTGTCAAGAGGACAAAACAACTAATTGAACATGAAAATGATAAGTGACGTGTGATCTACGCTACCATTTTGCAAACAGTCTGACTTCCTGTAAGAAAGGATATTGTTTAGTTTTAAACCTTATATAATTTCGTATATAGACCTAGAAACAATGCTATATTAGCATTGATGTGGTTTAAAAATCATGCATTAAAGCCACTATGTGTAGGATTTGTCTTCTATTTTTCTTCGTCTTTTATTAAAAATACATTTTTTATTCTAAAAATATAATGTAAAACGATAGTAATTACCTCCATGAATAAATTGCAGTGTTCCCGTAAACTTGGTAATTTCCATTTATATATAGATGTGGCTGGGTACCAAATGAGAATATCCATTTTGCGCCGCCATTTTCAAAATAAGGACCATTGGAAATGAGGACCGTGGGAAGGGAAGGGCTAATACATTTTATTCAAACGTGTGAAGTATACCACTTCGCCGATAGATGGGAGAAATTCTCATATGCAAAAAATAAAACTTACACATAGTGGGTTTAAGGCTGGCAAGCCCAAAGCACATACACTACTATGTTAACTATGACAGTCTGTGCAAACTGCCATCACATCCCAGATTATGGACCTGAATTGCCTTGGACCCTCTCACCTTCCCTGCAGCTAATGGCGAATAATCATTGATAATTGGCAGCCAGCAGCCTTTTACAAAACGAGATGTGATTAATGCTAATTAGGAGCGGATGGAAAGTGTGCTCATTCATGTGATTGACCTTCCCTCGTCTTCTAACCTCTCCCTCGCCCGCCCCTACCCGACCCCCGCCCCAACCCCCTACACACCCGCCCTGGCCCTAAGCAGCCTGGGACCCATACGCTTCCTCTACCTCTGGCACATGCTCTGCTCCACTCTGCTCTGCTGTGCTCTGGCCTCGCCTGAGCAATCCAGTATCTTTTAAAAAAGAGAGGCTGGCTGACTGGTCAGATGGCCATCTTGCAGGCTGCTTCTACCAGACAACATACAGTGCAGCACAGATACTCCAAATTCTGAGGGGGAAAGCATGTGAGAAAAGGAACAAAAAGAAAAAGCTGACGAGAGGAGCTACTGTGCAGCCACAAAGCCTCTTTCTCGCAGGGCACATGATCTCTTCACATATATATCTCAACCCTCCCACCCTCATACCCCCTCTCTCTCTCTCTCTCTCTCTGTTCTAACGCGGGAAGTGTAGAGTCAGCATCCCCCTAAGGGTGGGAGAGGGAAGAGACGGACACAGCGGTGGAAAGACAAGCCAGGACCATTTCAAGGCTAGGCAACAGACTGCTTATTAAGCAGTTATTGTTTTATAATGATGTTTAAAAATCCATGATAAATAACTTGCACCACAGACAGAGGGAAAGGTTGGCTTGCCTTTGTAGTTCAGGAGAGTGTTCGGACATGCATATTAAGATGTTTTTTTTAAATTCGAGTTTAATGATTCATTCAAGTATCAAGTAGCTGCGAGTAGTTAGACTTAAAAAGAAACGTGCCTTCTATAAAATCAGAGGCGTGAAACATTTACTTGAAAGGCACCCGAAAGCGGTCCAAAAGCAGCCCAGATTTGTATGGACTACAGTTTCAAGAGATGACATCTATTGAAGTCAGCACTGGGGTTCAAGCTGGCCTTGCGGCTGTGATAGAGGAAGAAAACACAGAGATCTGTCTTTGCATATCAGTAAAAGGAATCGTTGAACACTGCTGATTGTCAGAAACTGAGCTACATCCAACTCGTCCTTGACCTTCAGCCTTTTCACTGATTTCGTGACAACTGCCTTCCACAGAAACATTCATTTAGGGTAAAAAGGTTTTTTTTTGTTGTTGCAAAATGCAAAAACAGCTTTTGTTGAGAATGCTTTGATAAAAAAAAATAAAAAAGTACCCCACGTACAGCCAAATCTATCCTAGCTCCAGCAACTTGAAAGATCACAGCAGCCTAGACTGATGTAACAGTGGTCAACCCAGCCTCAGCCATATTAATCTCATGGCAACCTTGGGTCTGCAATCTTACCCCAATTACAAAGTCTGTATTTTCTCCCATACAGTGTAGCCTGCTTCTGTTTGTCCACCAAAAACAATGCAACTTGTTTTCCCATTCAGAGAGACAAAACACAGAGAGGAAGACTGTTCATTCACACTTTAAGAGAGACCTTTAGAAGAAGCCTAATGATTTTCTATACCGGTCTTAACGCACTGCACACACACACACACATGCACACACACACACACACAGGCACATGCACACACACACACACACACACACACACACACACACTTACAAACCCAGCAAGGCTTGTCTCAGCTCACTTCTCCTCTGTACAGTATATCACATAGGGTCTCCAGTGTCTGATGGGAATTAATTACACATTCTCTCTCTAGCGCCGCTCTCACTGCCAACACAATGAAATAAGCACAAACAAACTGCCGTCAACATCCACACACATGAATAAAACAATGGGCAGCAATCTTCAGTTCTCATCTCCCTTTTGTCTGAGATGTTTCACTTTACGACAAATGTGCTGACGCCAATAGTTGCAGGGCTTTAGGCCTGGTGGAAAGGCGTTTACTTTCGTCCGCAGCAATATTCTCGTATATTCATGAATATAAATTTACTGTAATGCATTCTGACAACTACTAATGAATAAAAATCACACACACACACACACACACACACACACACACACACACACACACTCACACACACACACTCAGCGAGCTTCAGATTTTTTTCATCCCTCAACTATCAAATATATCATTGCAATCTCAATGCAAGGGGGCATTATTATCCTGGTCTGCTGCAGTGCAAATAAGCCATTCACAGTGTTACCGCTTTTTCAAAAGTCTAATCATGTCCTCCACCTGCAAGTGACACGTGCTATGTAACAGATAAAGTGATGGCAGCTGTATAATTGGAGGAGCCCGACGAAATATAAAATGTGGGTCACCCTCACCTTGCGTTCTTTGTACAAGGACAGCACTAGGCCACCTACACTGGTGAAAGCTTTCTTTGGGACTCAGATCCTGCCCATGTGGCACTTCAGAGCACAAATCAATGCTGATTGGAAGGGACAGACTGCTTGACGCTGTCAATAGTCGTCTTGGGGTGCAGCATTTCGCCCGCTCTTTCTCTCTCTCTCTCTCTCTCCCTCCATCTATCTCTCTCTCTTTTTCCCTCTCTCTGTCTCTCTCTTCTTTTCTCGCTTGCATGTGTGCTGGAGACACGCGTCTGCAGAGCCCCGGATTGGCAGCCGAGTGGCACTTTGCACAAACAACCCAAGCCGGCGTTGGAACAAACGAATTGGGGAGTCAGGGCAGATTAGTGCTTGTGGAACATCCCTAGCGAAACCCACCTACACAGAGAAGAGAAAAAAAAACTACACACACAGGAAAGGCACTGTCTCCTCGCCATGCAAGCTTCCTTTTATTGTCGACCCAAAACATAACTACATTTCCTGTTCTTGGTTTCGCTGGCAAAATTTACATATGACAGTAGACAAAATGCCATTGTTGCTTTGCTTTCGTCCGTGCTGAATTTGAAGCTCGTGGTTGACGTGACACAGTGAAGATCGCGGTCAAACATAGAGGCTTGACGCAGCAGGCCCTTTGAAGCCTGAACAGCATAACGGCAAAAAGCGTCGTCAAAAAAACCCAAAAAAAAACAGGCATCTGGTTAGTGAGCACTGGTGGAGACCCGCAGAGCCGAGTACATTATTAAATGTAATGAATGTCAGTGCATTCTGTCACCTGATACATCTGGTGCCAATTATATTGACAGGCCAAGACTCTCCCTGTACCCAATGCACTGAGGAGAGCTTCCTTCAACCCTCCTGACATCTGCCTCATTATCCGCCAGAGGAAGAAGATGTGGGGAGAAAAAAAGAGAGAAAACGTGGAAAGCAGGTTAGCAGACGTGTACATGCCCTGGGCCTTTCGCCTTTTCCGGTGGTTTCCAGGGAGGAGCTGGGACAGTGCTCATTTCTGCAAATCTCTGCTCACCTCTTTCCCCCTTAAGCTATTATTGATGATGGGGAGGCCGAGTGGAATGTAAATATCAGGTCCAAGGGAATGGACATTTAAAAGTCATATTTAATTACACCCTTATTCAATCGGTATGCAACAGGCTCGACTGCCATCCTTCACCCTTTCTCTTTCCCGTCGCCCGACGCATTTTCTTGTCCAAATATGACAAATGCCTTGAGAGAAACATTTATTTTTAAATGAATAGCACTGACTTTATGAGCCATTCAAGAGGAATGTTCTCATATGGCTGCTGGACTCTAAAAAAGACCCAAATCAGTTTAATAGTTAATGAAGCTGAAGGGCAGCGTGAGGGGTAAAAAGGTTTGGACAATAATGAATACTATATTAAATAATGTAAAAAGTGAAGAGTGGATAAAAATAATTCATCCTTTTTTCTTTTTTTTTTTTGCTCTGCTCCTATAAGGTATCATAATGACGGACAGAAGTGCCATGCATAATTTAATTAATTTTAAAGAGCAGACGTCCCTTTGACAATTTGTAAGCTCCATACAGTGTCATCAGGACTCCTTCTTTGATCACTGAAGCAGCACAGCTCTCAAGGTTTTTAAGCCTGAAACCACACTTAAGGGCGATACCATCTCATTGATTTAATTTCATTTAAGCGCAAGGCTGATGTATGATGGGTTAAAAGAATTTCAGGGGATTTGGAGGCTTAGACTGAGGAATGAACTAAATGTAAGATGTTATAAATGACTTCTCTAGTCTACTGTTTGCAACAATAGTGACCAAAAACAATAAAACGTCTGCACAGGTTTTGAAGCTCTGACCTAAACAGGAGACAGTCAATTCAAGACACTAAGACTTTTAATGAATACATTTATAGCATTTGTTTAGTGCAACTTTAAGAACTTACATCTTGCGGAAAAGTGTGGAATGTGCATTTTTCTAACACTATTTGCCAGGGAGATATCAATAGCAGTAAAGACAAAACAAACTGTGCAACATTATTGATATTATTGTCTTTTTTCCAGCAGAATGGTAATATCCATTTAGTGCAGCAGGCCTGTGGCATTTCCTTTTTTAAAACAGGAAAAAATACCCACTAGGATCAGAACCTGCCATTTGAATCAAAGCATAGTACATTGGGGGAAACCCTCATTCAACAATTTAAAGACTACCGTTGGCGAACAACATCTTGTAAGAGGGAGGCGGCTATCAGAATGATTATGTAGACAAGTCAGACAAGATCTGTTTCAGAAAGAACAAAAAAAAAGGCCTCTCTGGTTTGGATGCTACCAGCTGAACAGACAAGATTGCTGTATCTTTACCTGACTATGTTGTGTCATTATTTTGTGCAGAAGTTTTCGGTAGTATAATTTAGTAGATAAATACACAGTAATGTATAAGGTAACCACCTATGCTCCTCACCTTTCGTTTGACACTGTGGTAGCCTAGATAGACCCTATAGAAACATACAGTCCTCATTCATACTGTAGGTTAGCTGCTACCCCTAAAGAGAGATGTTGTCAATCACCCAACACCAGATGGGAAACTGACCCGAATGCTCAGGAGTTATATGAGGAAATCATTTACTACATTTAGCCATGTCTAGATTAGATGCTAATTCGTTCAGTTAAAAGAAACTCTAAAGAATTTTTAAACTGTAAAATAATACATTTTGATGATGCATCAAAAGAAGATAAAAGGGGCTTGCTACAGAATGCATAATAGCTATCCTGCATCTAACACCATTAAGCAACATTGTGTCTTTGTCTGAAGTTCATCAAATCACAAGGGCCCACAAGAGCATTCTTGCCATCAAAAAAATTACACTACATTTGTTTGCAAAATTGGTGACTATTAAAACCACATGAATGTTTACTGTATGTAATGAATTACAAGCCTGCCATTGCATTTAGGACAGGTACTGTACGGTTTTATTCCTTGATGGGAACTGAATAGCAAAACTCATGGCAACAGCGAGGCAAAACTATTAACCTCTTAAGGTGTTTTTCAAAACAACGGCATACCCAAATTGAAAGCTTGACAGTTCCTACATAGTTTTAGACTCAGGGATGTGCCTCATACCATTGGAAAGGTGACACCCTCAAGTTTTTTTCTAGAGGAATATGTATGTTTCTGTGACATATGGACACAGAGTTATAGAGGTTGGAACTAAGTTTTTTTTTCCGCTCATTTCAAATGTCTATGAACTAACTAAGATATGAAGGTACCATCCATATGATACCCCCAAATAAAAAAATCTAAGTCCTAACTCCATCTCTCAACCTGTTGCACAAAAAAATTTAAGTCAAAAGACCGAAAATATGATTTTTGAATATACATTTTTGAAAAATATGTTGATGCGTTTTGATTGGGACCCCTATGTAAATTCCCATAGAGACTTTTTGTAAACAAGAGGGCCTACTGACATTCAAAAGTTTAACTTGAAAACCCCTTTACCTAGAAACATAAAATTGGTTTCAAATGAAAGCCAAGACCCTGGGCTTTCATGTCAGTTTGCTTGATTTGAAGTTTCTCCTTCTGGCATTGAATGACACAAGCATAACCATCAAAAAAACAAAAAAGCGGGGTACTCACCTACAGGAGATGTGGATGAGGTCATGGCAGTGAAAGAAAAAGAAAAAGAAACACATTAGTGGAGTATATCATTAGCTGAACCCAGCATTAGCAGTCAGTAAATTGGATGGGTAAAGTGCCCTGCATACAGTAACATACAAGCATCAGCCACAGCTAGATTATCACATTTTGATTAAACTCGATTAGAAATAATGATTCAGGCATCATCAACAACAACAGTAAGCCAAGTTTGCAGGCATCCTTGTGAGCACAATTCCGTGATACCAGCAGTACCACTATTTTTAAACTTCTCAGATAATCAATCAGTGTCAGCACCAGCAAGCATTGTCAAAGCCTGACAGCCTAGTCCCTGGATGCAGAGATACCAGCTGACTTTGAATCCAGATTTCAGGGCATTGCACACAGCGGGTGGACAGATGTATTGTGACAAGATTGCATCACAAACTGTTACACTGCATTACAGTACACTGTACGGCCGTGTTGAATAACCGAGAATGTCACTACAAGGTGAAATGACTAGGAAGAGGAAATTATGTTTTTTTTTTATTTATTTTTGTTTTGTTTTTGTGCTTGTTATGGGCGGTAGTGAGATCTCCAAAAGCAACACCAGTAGCCTCATCAGCTGTCATGGTGTGATGCTATTCCTGTTGGTTCCCTGTCCAGGTACAACAAGATTCTCTTTGGCACTGCTGCAGTGGTGGCAACTGGTGCAAAATGTGTGAAGGGGAGACTGGGTGCAGAGGAGGTTGGGGTTTGGGGGTGGAAGGGGAGATGAGTCTGCGCCTTCTTATGATGGGCTGCTGGAGCATCCCAATTAAGCGGCTTCACCTGCTCCCAAGGGGAGGGGGGGGGGGGGGGATGGTGGAGGCACTGACTCCCATCTGTCAGAGTTACGGTCTGCCTCTGTCAAGTCAGCTGCCAGAGATGACATGTGGGGAGACGTGCAGAAGGCCCCTTAAAAGGCTTGTGTTTCAATAAACATTACGCTTTTCAAATACACACGCTCTTCTGACAGCACTTATCTCTCATTTGGGCAGACGAAAGAAGTAAAAGGGGGAAAAGGAAAAGACAACAGGAGTGAGAAGGGGGCTATCCTGTTTTGCTTGATGTCAGATAGATAAGACCAAGTTCTTCCGGAAGGATCTCCGCGTGTTACTGTTGCTCCAGCGACACCGACATAGTGTGGCAGTCAGTTAACGCACGGTAGCACTTGAGACTAAATTGTGTGGGAGCAATTATGATGGAACACCACTGAACAATGTCTCATTGTTTAGGGAAGAATGAGAAATTGTATATTTTCCATATGGCACTTGAATAGTACCAATGAGAGTGATGGGGGTGGATCAAAAGTAGAACATTGTTAAAAATCTAAACTCGTTCTCCCGAAGCACTAACACAGGTGATTGTTCTGATCCGACAAGACAACTGTATTAGAAGGTAATTTAAAAATTCCAATGCAAATAGGAAAAGTAAATTGAACAAATACAGCAAACAATCTTTCTCCAGAACTCTACCTCATTACTGTACCTTTTTATATGCAATCACGTACATTTGTCGTGACTGAAAATAAACTCACGCTAGGGTAGTAAACAACATGGCTAAGGCCTGTGTAAACCTCTTTTGAAAATTCAAACTGTAAAAGAGCTCTTCAGGGCAAAGTTTATGAAAAATATTTCTCAGGTATGGTTCAAAACTTGACGTGCCTGGCATGAGTTTTTTTTTTTTTTTTTTCTCCCAAGGGGATGTCGGACAATCCGGTTCAGTGGCACAATGATGCATGAGTTCCCATTTTCCTGCCCTTCCTTCCAGCGCTTAGGAGCAGGTGTGCTGATCAGTGCCACTTGATCTGTCAGTTAGATGGGTAAAAATAGCCTCAAAGATTGAGAGGAGAGAGCAGGGCTCCCAAGCCTGAGCTTCTGAAATTAAACTGACATTGAAAACTGCTTTAATATATTTTGACCTCAGTAATTAGCTTGTTCGGGCTCGACTTCTTCAAGGTGAACAGAACACAGGTAGACCTTCAGCATTCCGCCGGTTCTAAAACATTTGACTGATAGCGGAAGGGGCTCACTCAAGCAAAACCACCTTCCACCTCAAAGAAGGACACCCAGATAATCCACTTATTCTTTGCATTTAGAGTGTCCTTAAAGTGCTATTTCATATATTAAGGACTAATGTTCATCTTAACTTTCACCTGCATTAATTTTATTGCCAGAACAGAATGAGACGCTAAAGTGAGACATATGTTTCATTAGGTAAATGGTAATGTTGGTCCCTTGGCAACAATTCTCCAACAACTGAGGTGTTACTGTTTATTATTCATCCCCGTGGTCCATCATTGTAAGTGGCGCCACGGCAACAATGGCCCACAATGGTCCTCTTCGAGCCAAACACCTGGAGGTGCCACAAATGTGTCCCTGGAGACGCAGGTGAACTCTGGTCGGGGAAGATGAGAGATGGAAAGTGGATCCATGGGAAACACGGCGCTGCCAATGCCTTCATTCTCTTCCTTCGCAAACCAAGCAGGTCACACAGAGGACCCCATATCAGCAGTCGGTCCGGACGCTTCGGTCTGCTGGGCAATTACCACACAGCCGACTTTCAGCGCGGCTCTGCTGCCTCCCTGTTTCTTTATGCTATAAATAATGAAGGCAAGAGTGGGCGCTCTCCATGCAAGGAAATACAATAGAACCTGAGCCGATCGTGGACATACTTCACGCTGTCTAGGTAGGATGCAGGAACAGCATTCACTCAGGGTGGAAAAGTTTCTCATATAATGTAGCTGCTTTGCACTTCATCCCGCATGCAAGAACATTGGCAGAACGTTGCTGCCGTCACTGAGGATTCATGATGAAATGTTGAGGTGTGAATGAAATTTCACACTCATATTACATACCTTCGTTTTGCAGTGAGGCTTACAGGGGCAGGAGCTTACAGTGTGGGGGCAGCTGGTTGTGTTGATCGGATTTGCCGAAATAACACTCATTGTTAGCACGCTGTAGAGGACAAGAACTCCATTACTCTTTGCTCTTATTACCGAGCCTTGTCTCTTGGCAACTAGTGGCAAGACAGTAACAAACTATGTCCAGTATGCTGCCTTGGCTTGACAGCGGTAAAGACTGTGTTACACCATATATACAAAAAAAGCCAGCATGCCGCTATTCTCGCTGGCCTGGCACCATTTGTGTGGAATGTTTTACAGCCATCACCAGAATGTGGCCACGGGAGCGTTGGCTTGTGAAGTCTCAGCAGGATGTAAGTAAACTGACCCTGGCCAGATAATTGGGCCCTCTAACCCTGCAACAGCTCAGGCCCATACTGCAGTTCTGTGCGGAGAAAGTGATGCTGTGCTAAAGCCCGGCTGGATTCTTTGATTTGGCCAGACCGACACCAACAACATGGACATGTGGCTGTGATGGAGGTTCAGTTAGTGTGGCGGAAAAAAAGTGTCCCTCCTCATTCTTTCCCATAGACGGCGGGCCTGTCAAATATCCCTTACACATCAGATTTCCAGTCTGAGTTACAGTACTGCTGGACAAACTTTTCTAAAGAGACTGCCAGGTAACTGCCACAGTTCTCTCATTGGTGTCTCCATGGTGCATTTGTGATTCTAGTCTTGAATTTGTTAACTGTCACTGGTGAGGGAGAGAATCTGACATTACAATAGATAATGAGATTAAACCATAATGTAGTCAAAGGTTAATTAAGGGAAGCCAGGGTATTTCTCATTTATCCCCTTTCACTGGCTGCTCCTCTGTTTGCAAATGTAATTTAACATTCAATATCTTACCATTAATCACCTAATACATTTTCATCCTCCTTTCTTCTAAATACCATGGAGACAAGATAATAAACAAACCAGCCAGTTCTCTCTCTCTCTCTCTCTCTCTCTCTCTCTCTCTCTCTCTCTCTCT
>JAGFZM010001162.1:329284-351949 GCA_017657215.1 Limnothrissa miodon
TCTCTCTCTCTCTCTCTCTCTCTCTCTCTCTCTCTCTCTCTCTCTCTCACTCTCTTGAGAGCCTGTGTTCAACAGCAAGACTCTCAAATCTCAAAACAATGCCTTAAAAGATATGTTAACACAGATGAGACTGTGTCTACGTGCAGATTTTCCCCCCTTTTTCTTTCATCTTACAACGGCAGGGCAGAATAATAACCTTAGATAGAAAAGATTGTTATACATTACATCAAAGGCAATGGATGGTGTTGGTTGGCAAAGGATGGTTATTTGAACATCAAGCTCTGATGAAAATATGGGCACACATCTTAACCATTGGTTCTGTGCTATTCAAATTTGCCATTGTGTAGTGCTATTCAAATCATCAAATGTCATTACAATGGTGTGTCTAAATATTGCACCTACATGTATAACAGCACAAACTGTTGTGGAAAACACTTACTTCAAGTAGTGGGCAGCGCTCAGCTGTGGTTTCCAGGAAACAGTAAGGGTTAGGTGCCTTTCTCAAGGACACCTCAGCCATTGCTGTGAACAATGGAGAGAATTGTCCAACCACTTTCCACACCCACATTTCTCCTACTGGCCAGCCTTCAATCACACGTACACGTTCAAGTACACGGGACCTAACCAGAAGGACACAGCTACCACATTCTCTGTCACAGGACATGAATTGCTAGTCATGTTCTCTGCTGTACATCGAGTGAGAACGCCCAGTATTGCCATCAAAAAGTCATTTAGCCATTATCCATTAATAAATGAAACAATGAACAGAAAACATCTTGTGCTGTGCTGTTTTCTTAAAGACATTCCAGGCAAGACAGATTTTTTTCCCTTTTTTTCCCTCCTTAGAATCCCCATTTTCTAAATATCAACAACATTGTACATCCTCACCAATCTACTTGTTTGCAAATAAAAGAATGGGAGAATAAGAACCATGATGATTATTTTCATTGGCTGACAAGCAGGTAGTCACTGCATTTTTGGTGTCATTCAGTCATTTTCTCACCGCTTCAGCTCCTGCAAACTCAATACCGCAATTTCTACACTAAAGACAGACCCCATAATGAGCCATTTAATCATCAAAGTGACTATGAAGCTGGTAAATTAACCTAAAAATAAATGGTTGCCTCATGTGCCTTTAAAGTTTGGGGGTCCTTGTAATAGCAGTTATCATGCAAGCTGGTGTGTAGAGTTCCTTTTTTGTTTTTTATGTTAGCATAATGCAATCATTGAATTGGTGCCCCACCAAGATACACACACACATACACACACACACACATACACACACACACACACACACACACACACACACACGCACACACACACACACACACACACACACACACACACACACACGTCCAGTTTGTTATATTTCAAGAAGTAGTGAATGTGAAAATGAGACAGTAGAAGAGGGGAGGGCGGTAAGATGTGAAGTAGCATAGCTGGATGTCTCGGTTCAAAACTACAAAACAACAGAAAAAAGGGGGAAAAAAGAGATGGTTCTAACAACAAATTTGGTGCCAGGGGGCCAAACAGTCCTCTGAGCATAATTTCACCCTGGAGTCCCTGTATAAGTTACCAAGAGAGCAGACCACACACTACACATCAAAGATGAGCACCACACACAAGGAAGAGACAAACAGCAAAGACGAATGCAAGAGCACATCCCCCAACAGATGCACTAAAAGTACAGCTTTGCAGATCACTCAGGAGAATCCCACTCATGTCACAGTGGCTAATGACCTAGTGCTATTCTCTCAGTAGCATGCCATCTTTGTGCACTAAAACAGGACTTTTAAATGATATCATCATTCTGAATATTACACAGTAAAACTTGAAGGAGCGCACCAGTATTTTAGGAAAGATATCCATTATTGCCACAGCCCTATTACTACTTTACATGCACCTGTTCTGCACCCAGTCTGACTAGAGTAAGTTCAGCAAAGTGCATTTCATTGTTGATTAAAGTTGATTGTTAATTGAATTTATATGCATCGACAGGTAATACTAAATGATCTACCTGGGAAAGATAGAACAAATTTCCACAAAATTGGTGCATTCAGTTAAGGATAAGTTTCAAGTGTAACTCGTATAACACACCAGTATACATGTATACCTGTAAACCTGTTTAAAATACATCTTATATCTTATTTTGTGTCATAACTATACTTTTGGTTCGAGTTCGAGTTTTGTACAACGAAATTGCATGCATACCTAACAAAAAGGTAACATTTGATGGACTTCTTTAATCTTTACCATAAACGAAGCATTAACATTATGCATCTAAAAATGATTAACTGATGGGCAATATTAAAGAGATAACGGTTTGCTAATTATTAAGAAATGTGTGATGTAATGTTTAAAAAATGCTAGGGAGTAGTTATTATAAGTGTTACCGTATATCTTGCTCTTTAGCTGCTTTTGCACTTCCGATTAGATGCTCATTTTGTCACCTAGTATTTTTACATGTGTAGTGATAATGAAGCTAAATGTGATCTAAACCAGTGGTTCCCAACCTTTTTTTGCTCGAGGCCCCCACGCTCGTATAAGTTTTCAGTAAGGATGACAAAACAACAAACAAACAAACGGTGTGTTTACTATATCTACATATGTTTATGCACAAATAATAGCATTATGTAAAATATTTAAGGAAGACATCAGTAAGTCAATTGTAACTGAAAAACGTGGTGAAAAGTAGTGATGTCTCTCATCTCCTTTTGGTTGTGTGTCAATTATTTTGCCTTGTGCTGTGCAGTATTAGGGATGACTCATCTTCAAATGTCTTATTAATTTGGACGGCAAGAACTTTGGTACACATGATGCACTGTGGCTTGGTCAGGGACTTTGAGTAAAGGGAATAAAACCATAGTTTAGGTTTTTCATTTTTCACAGTTGATGTTTTCAGTATTGCTAGTGGTACGACCCAAAATGTTTCAACCTTCCTCACCTGCATGCGGTATGCTTGGGTCATTGCTATTAGCTGCTGAAGGTGAATAAGTGAGACTGTCTTTTTTATGGAGGATGAATGACAAATGTATCCATGTTTTGGTCAGCCAGGGCATAAAATGAACTAAGGCAACATGATTGTTATCCTGATTAAATTAAAATATGACGCAACCCCTCACAGAGGGATCAATGAACACAGAGTAGATTAAATAGCCTGTGTTGGTTATTTCTTGGTGTCAGTTTTAGGTGTTACCTCTGTTGCATCAGGGGTAAAGCCCACCTTTGAATGGCACCCCCATCATAAGTGCAAATAGGCATGGTAGCCATGCTAAGCTGCAGAGAGAAATCGTTCACAGATCAGTGTGAGGTTTTTTTTTTCAGGCTAAACGAGCTAGACAGTCTCTAAAAGGTACATAGTTTCATGCCAGAGAGAAGTGATAAAAGCAGTGAGAGTGTGTGCGTTGGTGCGTATTTTGCATGTTGTTTTGTTGTTGTTTTTTCTTCCCGCTGGCCACTGTACTGTAAGTGCCAAAGTACTGTAAGTGGTTAGGAGGCTGCCTTAACAGCAGTGCGATAGAGGCATAAGTAAACCGTTTTGAAATCCATCAGTGGACAAAAAACAAACCAAAAAGCAAAAACAAATAGACTTTCTCCTTTCAGGTCTCCCAATAGTCCCTCCTCCCCCTTCAGGCACACTGTAGCAGGGTCTTGGCTAAGACGTGTAATTGACAGGCAGATCATTGTCCATATTGTCAGAGTCTTAGAAGGCTTTCCATGTTTGTCTGTTTTTGTCCCCTATTGTGGTCCACGAAAACAAAGATTGAGGCAGCCAAGAAAAACAGACACGAGGATCTCGCATTTTTGAAAATAGTTTTGAATTAACATCCTTTACTCTATTTTATGAAGTATGCTAGAATCAGCAGAATAGGAAAGTGGCCTTTTAAGAATTTATGGAGTATACAACTGTAGGCAGAAAGAAAATAATGGATAAACCAAATCACCGAGGCAAGGTTTCAGTTTTGCTCACAGAAATGGCAAATTGGCAGAAAATGTGTCTGGTGGTACAATGATGTTAACTGATCCACACCTCTTTGAAACAACGCGATGGCTAGATTTCACAGCCAGAGTCTGAAAGCATCTGAATGCTCATACTCTTTTAAGCCCATGGACCTAAGAAACTGTGTTGGCCTTAGATGAATGCACCATTGTCAGTTACGGCCTACTTCCATCCAAGAGGACGCATCCATTATGCAATATTTTGGGTGTAAATATACTCCTGGAATCAACATCTCCGCCCAGATTTTCTTTTACTGTGTGCAGAAGAACAACATTGCAGATGCTCATGTCAAAATATTCCACCGTAGGAGCTCTGTAGACTAGCTGGCGCTACTGCTGCAGCATCCCTTGTGTGCCCCATAATGGAAAAAGCCTGAATCTACTGTGACAGAACACACTTAAGATTTGAGTAGTCACATTTACATAAATAACTTTCTTGTAATTTGAAGTGACTGTTGCATATTGTGTAAGGTCCTGCTTTTTACTCTTCCCCTCAGACAACCCAAGCTTATAGTCTTCGATCTCTCCTGATCTGAACAAACAAAGACAGAAGCTGATGACATCTTGCAAAGTGGTTTCCGTGCAACACAGCACTCGGGAGAGGGAGAGCGGGCGAGAGTGTGTTACACACTTTAACTGCAACCCACTGACAGTGGGCATCCCTGCAGAGCTGCAGAGGAGAGAACAAAACAGGCCCGGCTGTCTAACACCTGAGAAAATGAAGCAAATGGCTAAAACTGCAAGTGACTCAGCAGGGATTTGCACCCAGATTCCTCTGAAACATGGTGAAGGCTAACAATGGCTCTTGGTGATTACCTACAGGGGGCTTATGGCCAGCCACCTTCCTATTTACTTCCTGCTCTGAGCTCAACTGAGGCAAAAAGAAAACTGTCTGGAATGGCCGACTGTGTATGCTCTATATTTAATCTACAGTACTGCATATAATTCACACCCTGCTAGATACATTAGACTGGCAATGTAGCTAGTATATGGAATGGATTTAATAAAGAGAGATGGGATCTATAGCAAGTAAAAAGACCAAATTTTATTTACACCAAAAATTATTTGACAATAATTGTAGTATAATGTAACCCTGGCCTGGCCATGGTTTAGGCTTTACTTTGCTTAACACATTTTCCATTCAAAAAAAGGATAATTTATTATTGACGAAGATAGAGCAGCATAATCTTTTACAAGGGCAGCAAACGTACATTAGTTTACATTATCACCCCGATAAATGAAATACTCTTTTCTGATTGGCTGATACGGTGAAAGATATGCCACGATAATGGGACGCCAACTGCATAAGGTCGATTTGGTAAAAAATAAAAATTTAATCAATGTTCTTTATCAAAACTCTAGCTAACTATAACTATAGCAACGATGGTAAAATACTGTTGAACTAGCAAGCAATCCATGATTATCAAGCTTACAGTGGTCAGTGTTAATCAGAGAGAACAGTGCAGCAACCGGAAAAGTTAGCTTCCTTTAAAAGTGTGTTGTGTGTTTTTTGAATGCTTTAAATGCTTGCTAATTGACTTTCTGCATGAATGGCTATCAAGATGTCCCAATACAGGGGAATAAGGGACTTGGCGGAAGCACCCTTCATTGTGGTGCTGTTATTCACAAATTATTTAGTCTATATCAGGACATCCAGGAAGCTGTTATCCATAATAGAGTATATAAACGTTTCAATGATCTTTGTTTCAGCATAGGAGAGCTTGACTCTGGCCTACATGAAAGGAGACATTTCCACCTACCTATCCCCTCATCTTGCAAGGTTAAACAGTGGACGTGGTTTGGAGATACTGTATCCAAGAACACAACTCTTTTCCATATCGTTCCGCTGAGACAGAAAGTTCTGGTCTAAAGTAAGTGGGTGAGATTAGAGAGAAAAAGGTTGAATGAGCTCCAAGGAGAAAGAGATGAATGACTGGTGAAAATGAAATTTATGTTGACACATTCTTTTCTTTCCGGTTTCCCCAGGATGCACTATTACCCCCACTGGAAGCTATGCAGACGATGTGTTAGTGTGTGTGTGTGTGTGTGTGCGTGTGTGTGTGTGTGTGTTATGACACCTCCTTTGTGTAAGATTATCAAACGATGGCATGATAAAGAATGAGAGACAGGTATGTTATTCATTCCCCTTTTTCACCACAAAATCTAAACATAGATTTCTGACATTTCAAACATAATTGAACATAGATTATAATAACAACAGAGATGTAAACACGCTGAGCACTTTATTACTGAACGAGCAGAGCGGACACTACTGAAACCATGGCAATAAAATATATGTACTGTGACTCGTTTGTTACGCAACATATTGAGTCTTGAGCTTTTACTAATGACTCGCATTACATGAAACAACTTCAGTTGTCTAAGCACCGTCATTAAGGTTATGAATATGTTTTGCACCCTTTCAATCACAGTGCTCGGAGCTGGAGGCTGTGTTAATTCCGCCTTATCATTCGGCATGCTTTATCACAAAAGCCATGCTAAACAAAAGCATGCTCAGAGCTAATTAAGGTCGTGGAGACACAGTCAATCATCGGAGTGCCAGGAAAAACACAACAAGAGGAGACAATTTACCTGGAAAAACAGATGAAGGATTTTAGAGCCTTCAAATATTCTTTCTGTGATTTGCTTGAGAGGTAAATGCTCCACGGCAAATGAGCAATGCTTCCACAACAAATTTGGTAAAGACGACCTTTGAAGATGATTGTCAAGTCTTTCAACAGGGGGAAAGGTAGTAGGTGCCATGGAGGAGAAAAAAGTTTCATTTTTCAGTTTATTGCTTTTTATCTATCATTACAACAGTTTTTATTGTTGACTCAAAAGTCATTGATAGAACTCCTGCATTTCCTCTTGATTTATAAAGGCAGGAAAAACAGGCACACAGCTTCAATCATCATCAATACAATTTGCTAGCAAGGAAAAAAAAACGGTAGTGGTAATATTTGCAGAATTAAATGACTCTAAATTAATAGGTGACGAGAGTTAATTGCATTTTAAATGAACAATACCAACAAAAGTTAACACAAAAAATCTAATGAGACTTGAATGTATGATATAATTGCTGAGATCCAATTACAGTGTCAAATTTTTCATCTGAAGCACAAGCAGGGGAGTGAAAAAAGCCCCCTAATTGGGCAATAAAAGTCACTTTGGAGAGTGACAGGAGGTAAAACGCTTGGGCCAGTTAGCCCTGTTCCTTTCAAAAGGCTGTCAGAGATTTATAGTGGTGAACTTTTTTGCCCTCTCCCTTTGGGGCATGTCACCATCAAGCTAATATCAATAATTCATTCAGCGGCTCTCCATCCTACAAGTTTTATTTGTACCGCACTCAATGGCACGAGTGAGAGAAAAGCACTCATCTCAGTACTGTGTGCCTGTGCAGAGTGCCTCAGAGATTGTGGGGGCTGGGGAGGTGAGCATGTGTGTGTGGATGTGTGTGTGTGTGTGTGTGTGTGTGTGGTGGGGGGGGGGTTAGCTCATCATCAACCCCAAGGGAGAGGACATCTGACAGGTTTTCTTCAACATCCGCCGGGAAGCCTTCCACCCTAACTGTATGTCACTAATGTGGCCTATTCTCCATATGCTTGTGCTTTGTATCTGCATAGCCCCATCTCCTCAATATTCAAACAGGCTCCAGCTGTCAGCGCCATGCTGGAGACAGTTTGGGGCAGAGAACCAGAACGACTTGCGCAAAGCGACGCTCTAATGAATACGGGGTAAGATTTCTTCTCCCCAACCTGCTGAGGCTGAAGGCAATCCTCCACGGGCCCTTTGTGTCAGTCCTGGGGATTGCACACGCTCCCTCCTTTTCATCAGGATTCCGGAGGTCAAAGTCATTTCCCCACCAGTAATGGATGAGCACTGGGTGTCTATTCTTCAAACTGCCTGTTATAGTGAATACACAGGAGGTCTTTGAAAGAGCGCTATGCTAACAGTAAGGACTAAACATGAAACTGCGGCTGATCTACTGCGGAAAGAGAATCGAACTAGCTGTGCAAGCTGTACCATATGGGATTCGCTGATGAGTAAAGTCATGACGGAGTCCAATGAAACAGGACTACGACTCGGATGACTTTTCAACAGACGTGTCAGTTCTAATCAATGTCATAATCAATCATGGTTCCTCCCTAAAAATGTCAACGAGCCTCCATGATCATGATAGTCAAGAACTTCTGTATATTTTGAAAGAGTGGAGTGGTATTATCGTAGAGAAATATTGCATGAAATGCGTTTAAGCCTAAAACTTGATGAAATGAGATATCATTTTCTTGCCTTGAAATGACTTAGATAAGAGTAATTATCATGCTGCAATTACCAATCCTATCTCACTAATTAAAAAAACAAAATCATGATAGCCAAACTTGTGGGTAATCAGGGCTGGAGAGAAAGCTGTGCAAATGAACACAGATTATGCAGAGGTAGGATTGATAACCTTGAAAAAGTTTCTAATCATTTCTAATATTACCTTGTCAGTGAAGACTCACATCAGTACTAACAGAGGAGACTATTTGGTGAAAAAAAAAAAAACAATAACATGATTTCAGTATCTTTCATGTTAAAGGGATAGTTCGGTTTGGCGTTTGCTGATGTTCCAACCCAAGTATCGTAGCAAAATACAGTTTCTGTCATGTTTTATTGTAAGACCCATAGGAATCTATTTGCTCCTTCTTATAAACAAAGTTCCCAATAAAACATGACAGAAGCTTTATTTCGCTACAATACATGTTTTGGAACATCATTGAGCACCACTAACCACTTGGTGAGTAGCACTTTTTTAAAACCAGTGTTTTAAGGATAGAAACAACACATGCCCATTGCTAGCCATTTTGAAGGCAGGCAGAGACGATTCTACATTTCCCAAATAGCCGAGACAGAAGCAATCGTCAAAATTTCGATGTCAACCACTTTATTGCATTTTAGACAACCTTTGAAAGGGGCTCAATGTGTTAAAAACCGAACTATCCCTTTAAATTACTGACAAAATACGTCTATGGCACACAAAAGCAAATCCAAAAAGATATAGCCTACTGTATGTTATTATTTATTAGCATTTAGTTATTATACATTTATTATTATTATTAGTAGTAGTAGTAGTACATAATAATAATAATAATAATAATATTTATGTTGTTGTTATATATGTGCACTGTACACAGATAATGGTAAGACTTGAAGCTATTCTCTGATACAAAGGATGTCTCCATCACATTGGTCAGCAGTCACAACAACCAATGACAGAATATCTTGCCATAACAAAATGTTTATAACATAGTTATAAACATCTCAACAGTGGTTATAAGTACCCCATTAGCAGCCTATCAAAATGCAGAAGTTAAACGTATTGCAATGCATCATTCAATAGCACCTGATATGCCTATATGAAAACATATTGCACAATATTTTAACATTGAATTCTGATTAATCGGGTTAATTCTTCCAATGTCTGCATTGTGGATTCATGGTAGTTCATGCCCAGGAACATTGTTTTTTGATGGACTTTTGCAATTTGCCCAGCATGCAATTAAGGGCCCTTGGTGTGGAAAAACGTCAGTCCACCGCATGCTAATGATGTTCTGCTCCCAAGCTAGACCAGTGGGAGTCATTTGAAGTGGTGAAACTTATACTCCTCGCTGAACCCAAACTGGGTATATTTAGGAGGAGAAAAGAACATTTTAGTGCCTGTTGGAGACCTTCCACATTGGGTCCAGCATCGTTCTGGCAGCAAATGATGCTGTGGCAATGAGTGAATGGCCGTCTCTCCTGGGGATCCACGACTGGCAAGCCATGGAGCACAAATGCAATATGCTCTACATGCACTTTTATTTTTCAGGGGATGGGAAACGAAGTCATGACACGGCAAGAACCATGCACAATTTTCACCCACAGAAAGCCCATGATTGCTCTGTGGCGCAGACGTCTCTGATCAAGTTGTTATTCAAGATGTGCCAGATTGCAGAGCGCTATTTCAAATCGCACAAGGCTTCATGGGATGCTGGTTCGAGTAGTTTCGTCTGTCGGACTCTGCTGAAGTGGCTCATTTTCATTTGTCTGCTCAATGCTGTTTGTCCACATAAAGTGGCCGCCGGGTGGGAACATGCACGCATCCATATTCTATTTCCCTAATTTACTTGTTCATTAGCCTTGGGGTGCTTAGTTATGGACAATCGGTTCAGGAGGTAAGACAGAGGTAAAGAGCTGAATGTTCATATGGTCATTTGTGCTGGGCCATTAGTATGAGTTGTTGTGGGTTTTTTCGTTCATTCTTTTTTTTGCCTCGTCTGTTATTGGCTGCCAGTACAATATAGTCCCGACCCCTGTAACAAACAGTGACCAAAGTTGGCCCACAGGCCAGAAACCATTTCTCTTCTTCAATCACACCTAATCATGGCCTCAGTCAGTGGAACAACCTCAGACGGAGTGTGTTCTCATTCCAAGTCGAAATGAAATGGCCATTGAAATGAATGAAAACCCCTTCACAGAGCCAGTAGCATCCAGATTCTCTCTTGTATCCGGACCACAGAAGAGACACTAAACAGCTAAGCAAATAATGATTAATATTAATTAGCAGAACCAAGACAGTTAAAAAAAAAAAAAAAATTCTCTGTGGCTTGAGTGCTGAATTATTTTCTCCCATTCTGCTCAGGGCCAGCAATGATGTTTAGCAATAGATGTTAAGAATGATAAATGAGTCTGGCTTAAGTGCAGTCCAAACCAAAAAGCCAAAAAGAAAAAATGAAAAGGAATATGCCAATGTTCATAGAAAAGAAGACATTATTATTGTCCATGTAGTCCTTGCAACCCCATCCACAGTGGCCCTTCGACATGCTTTATTTCGGTTCATCAGTGAGAGAGAATTTCCGGCAAGTTCCTGGAAACAGGAAGGCTAAGACATCCATCACCTTCAGCTGTTCAAATGCTGACATCAAAAGTAACCTTTCGGATTGATCTCTCCTATCATATAATGGATTCTGCCACTGTGAGACTAACATGCTTGTCCAATTGGAGTCCTGTCAATCCTCAGGGGCCAGAGAGGGGGAAGCTCTTTGAGCTCGACCAGAGGGGCAGATAAAGCAGGCCCCATCCGATAGGCATGTCCACTCAAATGGACTCAAGGTAAACTCAAAGAGAAAACAAATGGACTTGGAGTAAACTTGAGCGGAAATTCCCACAAGTCACGGAACTATTTAAAGCCGCTCAATATCCTCCCACTTACAGTACATGCACTCCAGAAGGTGTAGCTGGAGGCTCTGGGACCCATACACCTGACTGTATCAATACAACGCTGTACAGAGTGCGGCACTGTACTGTAAACACGTGTAAAACATTCATTTGAGACCACTTGAAAATATATGGTAATTTCTTAGAAGACAACATGCAATATGTACAATTTGATACTGTCAACCATTTGAATACTGTTTACATTTCCTCCGTCTTCCATATGTTATCCATATTTCTTCCACATGTTATCCAAGCTTGGACTGATGCAGTGAAATATCATATATACACCCCTAGTTCTATAATAATATGTTCTGTAATATACATTTTATTAGTACAATTTTCCAGCATATTTCATTTCATAAGCCCTTTTAAATATTCACAGTCAGAATGAGAGATTCTTTTTGTGCTCAGAAGAGATGTAGTGTGAATCTCCTCTGGATTTGCAGAGATGCTGCAGTGTGAAGAAGTGAACATTCAAACAACATACAGCTGACCACCACACATGCTTTAAAGGCATACGATTTACCCTCAACATGGCCCTTATTACAGCTAGTGGCTTGCCATACAACCAGGCATTGATTAAACAGCACTGACTGTGACTGTGACTCTGCAAGATTTAACTCTGCAGACTGAATGCCAAGGTCATCTACTGTACTCACATTCATTAACTCAAATCTTAATGGTGAAAAAAAAAAATTTTCACCCTGGAAACCTGAGGGTTTTAAATGCTAACACCAAACAAGTTTGTGGGTTTCTTTCCAACGCTATTACCCCTCAGTCCTTCTTTGTATAATGGCTCGAGCTGATAGGACACAGAGCTGATAGCCTGCTCTGAAACTGCCCTCGGCACCAAAGCCGCCAGATCTCCCACTCTTCAAACCTGAACAAATAAATAAATAAATGTTGCTGGAAAAAATATACACACAAGAGTGACACACAAGAGCAATTTTTCTTGTTTTTTTTTTTCATATCTTTTTTTTTTTCCTTTTTTCAAAAGCACTTTCCTGAGGGGGCCTAGATGGGACTCTGACAAGGTTCCTCAAGGAATTGTGCCTAGGCTCTAGATGGAGATCAATCAACTAGCCGAGGGAAAGAGGGGAGGGGGGAGGGGAAGGTGGCTCTGGCCCGACGCAGGTTGCATGGCCTGTAGCGTCGCGAGTCAGGTCTGAGATATAGAGCCACGTCATCGCTGCTCATCGAAAAACTGTGCCTGACCCCATTGATTGCTTGCAGCTAAATGGAGGGGGTAGGACAGATGGCACTTGTAGCGGGCCGTGTCCCCCATCCGTCAGCGGGTCCCGGGCCGACCTTGACGTGGCGGTGTAGGGATCTGTCTCTCTAACCTTGAGATGAATGGGTGCTCGTCGCTCAGCTCGGCAGAATCCCCTTCAAAAAATAAAAAACAAATAAACAAATAAATAAATAAAAACCAGAGAGCTTCTTGGCACACTGACACGTTCTGCCTTATCACGTACCTCTACTGTCAACGTGTTCAAGACGAGAGCGTATCAGACAACCGCCTGACACCCCCATCCATCAAAACTTTTCATGATGAGACACAAAAAACGGAAGGCTCCTGGGCTCCAAAGACAAACTCTTGTGTAGTTCACTTAAAGAATTTACTCTCAAACACCTCTTCTCATCCCGGCTTGCTTACTGTACGTCTTAGTCAACCGTGTCAGCTTGTTGGCTCGACGGAGTCCTGCGCACCATACTTTTTCAGTTTTACACGGCCAGAAAAACCCACCAACAGCCTAGTAATGCCCTCCTCCAACCACATCCAATCATTTGAAGCTGTTGTTTTAAATGAGGGTGCACACATTCCCTAGGCCAAGCTGTGACTTTCAGCATGAATGAACATCATTAATCACCTTTTCAACCGCTGCTTATATTACACCATGAGCGAGCGCTCAAAAAGTCGATGCCAATTGACATGCAGCCGAATTTACACCGTGAACCGCAACCAAAACGAAAACACAAACACTTTTTCAAAAGTATCCATGGTCGTATTTACTGGCCATTTTGTGCCGACGCCTTGTTGTTGGAGTTACCTGACACAGCGACACGGCACGGCAGCCTTAAGAGGCATCTTGTGGCGCTGCCAGGACTGCCTAAAGTAAAACTCCAAACACCTGTTTTATATGATTAGCTGACTAAGGCCTCTGTTGGGTGGCCTGATTTTGACTTGAGTCCAAATCAATTTCTTCCCTACTGACCTTGGTTACAGTGCAACTGTTGACCCATTGTAGCCACTTAACATTTGGCCATACCTAATGGCCAGCCTTTCAGAGCAAGTCACACACAGCATAGAGCGACAAGCACATGGATGACAAGTGTCAGGTCCTAAACACACCTGCAAGGGTGCACAAAAAACAGAACTAACAGGTGTTGAGTGAAAAAATATTAGGAATATAACATTGTGAGTCACTTCAGTGACTATTTATCTACCATTGCCTTCAGCACAAACAAGCAGCAGTTTTGCCGGTCTCTGAATTATTTACATAAATATGTGTTCAGACACATGATAAATGTCTGTGATCTCCCCCTCCTCCCTCTTTCCATTTGCCGTGGGCCATCTCAGAATATCGTACTCTGACCTCCACCATTAAAAATGCAGACACCGGATGCGCTCTCTCTCTCTTTGGGTGAACAGTGACCCCGTGGTTAACTGCTGTGCCACAATCGTATGGATTCAAGTCAAACTGTGTGAAGCCATAATGATACATTGTCGTATAAGTTCTCCCATGGTGTTCCATGGAGGTCTCTTTTGAGGACTGGGGGTGTCTCAGAGCTCACAAACCAGCTTTGATGTTTCATATGAGAGGACTAAGAGTGTAGGGGACACCCCTGTGGAGAAAATTATGTTAATCTGAAGAATGTTAATTAAGCCCTAAGGGTTAATTTCGGGCTCCTTTATCAGAGTCTTCCTTTAATCGGTTGCTTGCATAGAAAATGTTGGACTTGTATGCCAAGCAATAGTGCTTAGGCTTAGGGAAAAAAAACAACGTTTTTACTTGGGAAAATTAACCGTCTGCTTCAGTAATTAAAAGATGTATTAATCCTTCCACTTTTTGGAAAGTAATTGTTTCAAAGTACATCAGGCCAAGGAGAGAAAGGCTGGAGAATAAGTCACAGAGCAGAACAAAAAGAGCCAAAAAGTTTATGGAAAAAAATGAGGAATGAAAGCAAAAAGTTGAATGCAAGTGAAACTCACTATGTTACCAGCGAGCACCATCCATCAATGAGAGCTTTGAGTGAGAAGGGCTTTTCAAAAGGCACACAATGCACACTCAGTGACCTGCCGCACCTACACTACCAATCACCCACTTGTCCTTTGGCAAGTGAAGGCAGGCTACACTACAGGTTTAGCATATAGTAACAGTGAAAGCTCTGCAAGTGCCTCCTCGACACTCAATAGAGTTCTGTACTTCGATGGGCATGAACTTGTCCACTGTGTGCTCTTGCCTTTTGTTCCCCTGTCTCATCTGAAAAGCCCTGAAAAACTGTCTACATCAGTGGTTCTTTTGAACACTCATGACACACACACACACGCATTTACACACATACACATCACTATCTCAACACAGCACACACGAACACACACACACACACACACACACACACCACTCAACAGTACAAATACACTTTGTGCAGTAGATTTGTTATCTCCCTACTGTAAACCAGTGAGTAAAACGTCAGACTACGAAACTGATTCAGAGAGATCAGTGTTGGATCGTCTAAATCCGATAAATCATTTTGTAGACAAGATGTCCTAATATGTTTAGAATGTAAATGTTCTCAAGTAGCAAATCTGCATATGCAGTGTGCCTCAAACTGGGTATAAAATTGTGTAATTGAAATAAAATTCATATTGCAGATTACTACAATACTGTAGGCTACTACAATACAGAGTTATTAAAAAGTGTGGTAACACATTGACACCATCACCCATATTGGTGGCCTCCTCTCTGACCCCCAGCGTTGTCTGAGGTGTGTCGGATGAGAAACACTGGTCTGCATCCATAAAAACATGAACAAATCAAACAACACTGATTCACCTGCTACAGTAAAATGACTCAAACTAGATGCAGGATTTGATTATTAACTGGGTCTCATGCAAAAGCTCGGAGAACATTATTCACCATTCTGTGTTGTTTTAAAGTAGCCTTGGTCAAATTGCTGTAACTTAGAATGCTGCGTAAAATTAGAATCTGTGTCTCCAAAACATATCTCTATTTGTCTATACATGGCTCTCGGTACAACATTAAAACCAGCAAACACTTGAAAGGCTTTATGTACTTTAGTTTAGTTTAGACCCTAGCCACAAAAGAACTGCCTTTTTCTTGATTAGAAATAAATGCATGCATCTGATCCTAACAACGTGGTTCTAAACAAATCCATTTGAGCTCTGTTGGTGAATGTGTATGAATGTGTATCCTATATGAAGTCAGGCCTATCAGAGGATATTAGTATTCAAAATCTACTCAATCCAAAGAACAAAAGTAAATTAAACGTCTGTGACATAAAATCTGTTAATTTGCGACCCAATGAGGCAAACCTGGAGAAGGGAGTGATTTTAAGAGAGATTACATTAAGAGAGAGCTTTCCTAAACATGACAAAGGTGACAAACTGTAAAATCTAGTTGACTATCGTGAGGTTTGATGATCCTATTGCATACTTCATCATCATCCCACTATTTGAGTGTCTTCTGGGTAGACAGAGACACACTTCATTTCACTGGTATGTATGCCTCTTCAAAGCAACAAAACAACTTAAAATTCCACAGACAGATCTCAATGAGTTGTTTTGATGATGTGTCTTTCCAGTCACCAGTTTGCCTAAAACCTTTGATGTATGTTTGAATTTTTGGCTATGGCTGCACTGTATATTATTCGTTATATGTGGATTCATTATCTATTTTATTTGATTATTTTATCATTTAGTACTGTACATACTGTAATATTTTTTTGTGTGGGCTCCATAATTAGTTATTTGATTGAAGTCTAATTTCTTGCTACAGTACTTTTATTGATCAACCGATCAAATTGAGATGTTTCATTCAGCCGATTAATTCACAAGGACCCCTCCAAGTGGCGCACTTCCACGGAAGCGGCTATGGTGGTTATGACATTACGTGCTGAGAAGGGCTGATGCTAATGAAGGAACAGTACTAAAAACATGTCCATCAAATCAGTGCGTTGGCATTGCGAGGACAAATGGTAGTGCAGTTCTCTCTCATGCTATCAGTTTCATGCTGTACACTTAATAACTGTATTTTCAGTGAGAACAAACAGGCCTACTTCAACAGAGCCGGGGCAGACATGGGCCGCCACTTAAAGCCCCTTTATGAGAAACTTAATTAGACGCAGAGAGTGGGAGAGATCTGTTGATAGCCTGAGGACTGGGCTATTTTTTCCAGCTTGCTTGTTGCTGCTCATTTCTAGCCATTTCTAGTCATCCTACAAAGCACGCTTGTTAACCCCCTGACTGCAGTTAACACTACCATTTGGGTTGTAATCTCATTTTTTTTGTTTTTAAATATATTTTTTGTGATATTCCTACTTTAAGGTGACTGGACCTCAACCATGCGAATCTTTGTAAACACAGTCAATGAACAAGGGGCAGTGCAAACCACATGGACAAACCACACATAGACTTGCTATTAGGAGACATCAATCACAAACGTCCTCTAAGGTGTCTATAATGAATTTTGCAGCTGGTCTAATAATCCATCCTTTGAGCTGATAATGACAGCAAAGGATGTCTGACGGAAATCACCTTTGCTGTAAAGCTTTTCTTCTTCTCAAATTTGCTATAATCTCTTCCAGCATCTGACGAGTGCCAATCTGCAACCTTTCAGCTTGTGCATGGTGTTTTACTCATCAAGCCCCCATTCCCATCTAAATACGTCCTCTTTTGGTATGAGGTTAGAATAATTTCATTTTAATTCAATCGGAGGGACTCTGCCCTATCATTTAGAGAACACTTCTAACGACTAAACTAATTATAACATAATAGTCTAAAGTATGTGGTTTGATTGAATCCAGTCATAATGCAAGCTAACAGCTGTTTTCTGGACCACTGAGATATATCCTGTCTCCATAGCACTGATGTCTTGGCTAATTGGTTAAAAAACAGTTCCTACTGAAATCAGATAGCCACAATGTGTCTTCATTAGTTCAGGAACCATCCCAAACTGTGTCTTCATTAGTTCAGGAACCATCCCAAACTGTGTCTTCATTAGTTCAGGAACCATCCCAAACTGTGTCTGGTGGTACTTAACTATACCTGACTCTTGTCATTGCAGGTTCACAGGTACACTGTAGATGATTAGGATGAAAATGTCTGTTTTGATACTGTATCCATATATTTACATTACAGACACTATTCATCTGACCAAATAAAATAGAGATTGTTTATAAATTATGCTCTGGTTTTACCCATTTTGTTCAAGTGAAAGAGCAAATGGTGGTCTGGATATGTCATAATGGTTCTTTATGGAGCCTATTTTCTCGTCCTCTGTGCCTCCTCTGTTCCCTTTTACCAGTATTCTTCCATCAAGTCACTTCTGCAGAGAGAGATAGAAAAAAAAATATTCCAAAGGCCACCTAGCACTCTGGCATAATGTTTTTTGATGTTTGTTGTAAGCAAGTCTCTAGACGCCTTCTATAATCACAAAGTTCCATATTTTTGCTCTTTTCCAGTCCATTTGGGACCCTTTTGTGTTTCTCAATCTCTATGTCAATTTCCATACAAAAAAAGAAAAGAAAAAGAAAAGTCTGAAATTGGCAGATTCAGATTGACTTTTTTCCTTTTGTTCGGCTACATCAGCCTCTCTGCGTGATTGAGGTATATCTCTGCCACGGAGAGGTCGTAATCAACCCAGCGTGATAGATATGGCAGGCAGTAAACTGTGCCGTGTTCCTCTTGAGCATGATGACAGCCAAGATACATATTCCCCCCAGCCCTCTTCGCCAGCCTACAGCAGATCCACAAGGCTCACCGGCTCAATTTCAGAATGTTATATTGCGTTTCTGGGAGAGGGAGAAGAGAGGAAGAGAGAGAGAGAAAGCGAAAGAGAGAAAGACAGAGTGAGAGAGAGGCTAACCCAGGGGTACGAGGTCCTAACTTCTGCCTCCTATATACACTGTCAGTGTACAAACAAACAACCTAGAGGGACAGTGAGTGCGAAAAAAAGAGGGGAAAAGAAAGCATGACTGGGAGGGAGACTGAGAACAAGAGAAAAAGAGAGAGAGAGAGAGAGAAAGAGGAAGCCTTGTTCTAAACAGTACACATACTGATCGTGTATGTACATCAGTCTAGCCAGCAGGTCTATCCACCTCTTTGCTCGCCTGAGAACCGATCCAGACTTTTGCCCTAATACGGAGGAGACATCACTGGGGATGCAAATGGGGATGCGTCCCACTCTGTTTTTACTGCAACCATTGGTTGTAGGCACATCCAGTGACTGCAGAGGCCTTCTGAACCATGTCTGTTAATCCCACCTCATGACAGCTGAAGATGACAAGGAAATGGCCAGACTAATCTGCATACAATAACACATGTGTGAGAAGACAACCACGCTGAGGGCAAAGTTGAGAAGTGAAATGAGTGAAAACCCTGTCAAGCTATTAGTATGAGAGTTTGCATCGCAAGCAGAATTTGCCTCATTGGCCACTTATTGGGCAATCCAAACCAGATAAATTGCCATTATTTTAATGACAGCCTTCAACCATCTCAGGCATATTCGATTACTTTCAAATTTGCTCATGTAATGTCTGCGCCTCTGTACCTGACTGTCTCAGCGTCTGTTTTATTCCACGACCCATCATGCCACATCAACTTCCATCACATCAGACACCGTGTCACCAAATCACCCGCCTCGAGGACTCCTCCCGGCGCAAATGAAACACAGGCGGCAAAAGGAAATCCAAGACAAAAATCACAGCCGACGTCCCAGAGGACGTCCATAAAAGGGGGTCTGTTGTCCGACGTGTCTGAAATAACAGGTGGCGTCCTCCCCGCTGCAAAAACCGAAACCTCAGCGATACGTTCCCCCAACGCCGCCTGTAATGGGCCACTTGAAATAAATGTAATCACCACACTTTGTTCTCCCCTGTGATATCACTTTTTTCTTATTACTTTCCAGCCCCACAGCTTCTGACTGAGATCAGAATCTCATTTGATTGCATTTCCATTTGCTTTGGGCTCGCGCGCCTCTCATGCAAAGAAGCAATTAGCGTTTAAAGCCGCAATCCACCCAGAAAAAAGACACACACAGGGCGTTTCTCTTTGTAGAGCCGTGCGGCCCAAATAAGACCAGCACTGACATTTAAACTTGCTTTTTCTCCCCCTCCCGTTGTATTCAATAACTACAGCAGGTTTAGTCTCATCAAAAAGGAAGCACAGATTATGACAAAGCTGGCCTTTAAGGGAGGCCTTTGACTGAAGGTAACCCAAGGAAAGTAACATTGATCAAAGTCTAATAGCACTGCTGCAGAAGCAATGTGAAATGTCATTCGTCACATTAAACCACAACTGCACACTTTGGTGGTAAAGCCACAATTCATCAAACAGTTTTACCTTCACTGTTAACTTGTCCACATTAATGTGCCGGGCAATTTCCATATATTAGGCCTTTGAGCACCACAGTCACCTGGATTGTAAGGCTTGTATAATGACAAGATTTTTAATCCATCACAAGGGTATGTGCACTTGTTTTATTCTGTCGTCCTGGCCCCATGCATTCTGTGGCACCGCATTCCCCACTGGTGCACGTGCAGGTGGCTGGGTCGCAGTCGGTAGCTAAAAATGGCTAGAAATGCACTCCTCCACACAGACACCTTGAATAGGGAGGTGCCACCTCCTGTATACTTTAAGCCCTGCATTAATAGGCTTATGTGGTATTACGTGTGATGACTCACAGCAATCCTGAGTTGTGAGCATTGACTCACATTTAAGCAGAAAACAGATTATTTATATCCTTTGAAGAAGGCAGAGGCCCCATTCAGGAGAAGGGGGAAAAATATAAAATAAAGCCTGATCTGAGGGATTGTAATGTTTAGGGTGGTGCCACTGCACCTTAAGTCTCCTAGGCGGTATCAAGTGGCCTGTTAAGGAGACGAGGAGACAAAAAATACTTTTGTTAATGTCTATAATCCCTGAACTACAAACTGGAGGGCTGATGGGCTCAAAAAGGCATTTCAAGTTCTGTCAGCCAGCTGGGACAAAGAACTAATGCAGTCTCTGCGTATAGTCATTAAAGAGTAAAAGAATGTTGTGAATGTTGTGATGTGCAAGAGGGATCTGAGAGGCAACGAGCAGCAAGAAACTACTAAGCTTAACAAGTAACATGAACAGCAGCAGCAACAACAACAATAACAACAGCAAAATCAGAATCGTCCAGCCCCCTCCACTCCTCTAGAACAAACAATAACAGTGCATTGCATTTAACTACTGAATTAATGGCTTTAAAAACGGGCCACTCTTTTAATTTCACCAGCTGAAGCGAGCAACCAGCTTTCCTGATGGATGGGGCATGGCAAGCACGGCTATAAAAATCTTAAATTAGTTGCTTATAATGAGGTTGAGAACATCTTCCCCCAAAGCCATTTAATGCACTCAAGCCCTTGGAGGAAGCATTTGCAGCTACCACGGACAGAAAACTAAAAAGAAGGAGAGTTCTCCTGAAAAAAGAGCCACATACAGTACACAACTATTTGGATCTTACCGTAGGTATTGCGTTTTTTCCCTGCTTATTGTTGTACATTACATATGGCATCCATCTTGTTTATGTCAGCCCTGTTGTACTCTGCAGGACTGACAAACCACTCTCATCAAATAGTAATTGTGCGGCTGCCACTTACTTAATTTGAGACCCAAATATATTCCCTCACAGGGTTTTTAAGCTACTCCCTGTGACCTAGTTCATCAGGCGCTCTCTCCCGAGGCGCTGCCGGTAAAGGTTTGTGCATTTGTCCACCTAACCCACCATGTGTCATAATTATAAGACCCTTTTGCTAACCCATCACCTATAGTGGCCAGCTTTTCATCAGGAAAACAACAGCAGCAACAACAACACACACACACATACACAAAAAAACTGTTTGATTGCTCACTTTTACAATGATTTGTCAGCTGCCCTGGGGGACATAGCACAGCAGCACTGGATTAATTGAACTATTTCCTCCGAGTCTGCCATTGTTTTTTTCCTTCATTTCAATTCTTTGACATGCTTCCCACACTGAGTTGATGGTGTACAGTGATTCCCACAGACGCAGCGATGTGTGAATTTAAACTGACAGACACGTATACTGTATACTGTTTTATTTTTCATTACTACATCCATTAAACATTTCCAGGAAATAACTAGTCACTGTCTTGCTGCAGCCATATGGTATGTATATGGTGTGGTCTTCCCACAACATTGCAGCAAATAATGAGGGCGAAAGGTTTTTTTTTATTTCAATCACATAGCAATTTTGTCCTAATGGCTCAGTCCTCACAGTAGGCCAGATGCATGATAGTGCTACTACTGCATGGTACAAAAAAGGTAAAAAAAAATAAAATTGCTGTCAATAACTGTGTTTACATGCACTTCAGTATCTCAGTCATAGAGCAGCATTCATCATTTTGATCATTTGATGTCCAAACTGGATATAAACCTGGCAGTTAATCATAAATATTACAATCCTGGCAACTGATTACAGAGTTGCATTGAGGTGTTTTCACCAAAAGAGTGCATTCTAGTGTGCAGCTCTTTGATTTTAATCAAATCTAGCAATATAGCTAATCTTGTGCCTATAGTATTCCAGAGGAGTTGAATAAATTAGGCAGTTACAGTAGGCTATCCTGGTTTCTTTAAGTATTCTTGGTACAGCTTACCTGAGGTTCTGAAATCAAAGTATTAAAAGTTGTTTACACACACAAACACAACTCAGAGAACTTAAAAGTACATTAACATCAAGGATAGTGAACGTCCATGTAAACACATTCATTAAAAACATTGACTACGGTAACTCACCTCAAAAAGGGGTAACTTCAGAGCTTTTTGGCATTTAAATAATAATATTTGGACCATCGGCAGATGGCTATTTACAGAGTACATCCTACATTAGATCATTCAACTTCACCATTTACAATATATCAAGTGACTTTTGTACTCTGCCTGTGAAAAAAGTTTGCTTTGTATTTTGTTTCGTTTGTTAGTTTTTTTTTTTAAACATACATTCAGTTTTTGAAGAATGCATGTTATGGACAGCTGTGTCCCACTGTTCAAGGCCTCGTTCTTGCAACTGAACGGTGGCTAGTTTGTTCCCTCGCCAGGAAAAAAGTGATTGTGACTCGGGGAAGTGATTGTACATGGCTCTCCCACTTTCACATCCATGACGGTGGACCAGATTTCACCCCAAAGAATCAAAAGAGTAAAT
>JAGFZM010001162.1:351959-429786 GCA_017657215.1 Limnothrissa miodon
ACCCCAAAGAATCAAAAGAGTAAATATACTCATGGTCCCACTACCTGAATGGAAGAAGTGCTCAAAGCCATTAACAATACCATTACCATTCAACTAGCACAGAAATACCACAGCGCTATTGTAATCACACTCACTTTCACATAATATACATGTTAAATGTGATTATAAATTGAGTCTATGCTCAATTGTAATGAAAAAAAAAAAGTTTTAATAATTAATCAGAGGCTCAAGCTTACATAGCCTACCGGAGAATGGTTGCTTTGAACAGTCCTGCTAATCTCAGTAGTATAAATATTTCAAAGCATGACATTAATTATTTGAACTGTGAATGCACAATCAATGTGTTTGCATGAATTATACTTTATTTAAAATTAATATGCGCATGCCAATGTATTGATATATTTATACGATAAATTACACCGAGTAAGGAGCACACCTGAATTATTGATGGCGCAGGTCTCATGTTCCCCAGATAAACTAGCCTTGTCATTGGTGTTGCTATTTATGCTTGATATGGATACAGATTTACAGCCAGCTCTAGGGCTACCTGCATGACAGACTACACTCCTCCAGGAAAGGATGATGATAAAATGTTTTTTTATCCCGTGTTATGAGCTGACATCCAAGCCTCCTACAAGACGAGTGACTTAATGACAGAGATGTCCTGGACTGCAGGCGTGCAGGGGAGGAGCACTGAAACAGCTACCATTAAAAGAAAGGAGGGCTCTCTTTGAGTGGTCCTGTCGGCTCACAATCCCTCGATGAACCTCCATTACAGCCGTACAGTACATGAAGGACATGGCTTTCAGTATGTACCAAACAAATTACACTCCAGCATCAACCAAGGAATCATAACATGTGTTGTGCTTTCACATGAGTCATGGTTTTGGCACCTGTTTCTCGATATTATTTTTACAATTTTATTTCTACATGTTTATGGCTGACTATTAAATATTGACATTTTCTATATGTTCATCTTCTCTTAACATAACGCTAATGTAGATCATTTAGTCTTTCTTTAGATGATTTTAATGACTGAAAATGTTATTGCCTCAAAGAGATCCACAACTAAAACTTTCCCTCTCTTCAATCTCTGACTTCTATATAAAGCCTCAAACGAAGAGATATTGGCTTGAACTGTACTGTAGGTGTTGGGTAAATCAACAAAGATGCTCTCTGGTACCCTGGAGGCATACATAAAACGCTATGATTTCTGTGCGAGGCTACGGAAGCTCACAGCGGAGTTGACACACGCGATCCCTGACACCGGTTCAACACTGAAGGGTATTCGGTGTCGAAACTTGGACCGAGAAGAAAGTAGCAGAAGAGGATCCCCCCAGGACATCCCTGTAGGATACAGACCGAGCCAAAAGAGTTATTACACTGGCCCACCACACAAAGAACAGCTCTTGGGCGCCGCCTTTTTTCAGCCAGGATTTTATAAATGCAAGGTAAGGTCAAATGGGCTACTCGTGAGACTACATGAGTCAGGGAGAGAAATCAATGAACAACAACACGAGGCATGGAAACTTCTAGCATCTCTCCACATAGTTACCACCCCTGTCATCCACCCCTGCAGTACAAACTGTGGGGCATTCTAAACTCAAAGCACGTAAGCATCTGGACACCATGTAACAAACTTCTCGGGTCACACAAGTGTCACAAGAGAAGGAAATGGGAAAAATAAATGAAGAAATCTTTACTACTGCTAATGACTGAAAATATTCTCCATTTTGTGAAACACTTAGATTCCATTTCACACAAGTTTTAAGGGCAAAAAAGCAGCATTTTGCTTCACAAAGACAAAGTTTGACAGTTCTTGAGTTTTAAATGTGCCGTACTAAATCATTACTCCCCGCAACAGACTTTTTGTCATAAACTAGTTGAATATATTTTAGTCGGAAATATTGTGCCCAGCAGACGCTGGAAAACCAGAACAAAAAAATAAACCCTAGCAAATGGCCATTATTTGAGACCGTATTGAAATAATCTTTCAACACATAGAAATATACAGCCAGGGGGCCATATAGAATTCTGTAAATCCCACTTTTAGTTCCAGCTAATTTTACTCTTGTCTAGAAGAAAGTCAGGAGATAATAAGGAGATCTCCTTTAATCTTTTTCCTGTGAGAAGACCTGTGCAAGCTGCCGACCTTGTCAAGGTGTAACCTCTGTGTCGACGCAGTAGAGCATGAACTTGCATATCTCTGCCGGTAGCCTATATGGGAATGTGCCCAAACACTATTATCAGACTTCAAAGCTCGACACAAGACATTAACTCTCCCGCCTTTCCGGTGCAACAAACTACTATCGCAGATAACTCATGCGTTGTATCACAGGCTAAAATTATTACTGGGAAACTGTTAATCAAACACCCATCCCCCCCCAACCCCCACTGTGAACAGGGCCTTGCCCTTGTCACTTTCATACAGGTTTGACCAAAAACACAGTACGCAGCATGTCGCTTAATTGCGTTTCTTTGCATTAATGTGCATGCGTGTAGTTCCTTAAAAAAAGGGTGTAACCTACGCGTATGTCTGCAATGCAGCATGATCTCTCATTAATGCTCATTAAATGCACCTGCCCATCACTGTTACACTTACAGGGTTCCTCGGCGAAGATTACAAAGAGGTTATCCTCACCCTTATCATCAGACCTCCTTTGAGACCATATGCTGCTAAGATCACTCTGGCACGGACAGTAATGATCTTCCTAATGTTGATTTTGTCCTTGCGAGTCAGCCATTGTGATTGCACAATCGAGTGCACAGGGCTGTTAATCATGTGTGTCACTGTGCTGGCCCTGAAGGGACTTGATACTTCCTCGCATTAAGTAATATGCTTAATGGGGCTTGAGAACACATTGACCCTCTGGTCTACCCCGACCTCCATCGCTTAAAAGTCTGTTGTGTTTATAAAGGCAAACAGCAAACTGTCTCTAATCTGCAGCGGCCTTGGGAGGGATTTTGAGTTCTGGCTCCCCGAGTCATGAGCATCGGAGACCACAGCATCCGGAAACCCTTTACCCCGAGTCCTATTTACAACAGGAGGGAATATAAATATGCAGCAGAAGTGCTTAAGCAGCAGAACTGTGCTTTCCAGGTGAATTGAGAGGCTGGAACAGAGCTTGTTACATTCAAAGCTACGTTATGCTATCAGGACGAAAGAAAAGTTGATAAATATTGAGGCCAAAACAGAAGTAGTCATACACACATCAGTACCTCTAAGAGAAACAGACTGGAATGCTGACTCTGTACACTGAATCTGGAAATAATCTAATAGACATTTTTTTTTTTTGGCTGGGCTTTTTCAAATAAAGACACAAAAGATATCCTGTTGTCCAACTCAAAAGGGATTGAAGAAGGAATGCATACGCACACCCAACATACACTCACACACACACACATGCATGCACACATACACACATAGCCTGTGATTGCATAACAAATTATTTATGCATGAAATGGAGTCAAATTATTCATTACTCTTTCTAGTTAAGTGCTCACATTTGCTCAATATCTAAGGAATTCAAAACAGTTTCCATTTAATATGGGTACTGGAACATATTCTCTTTGAGCCACCCTCAAAATAAACACACACACACACACTTTCTCGCCCACTTTTTCTCCCTCCCTTCTCTTAGTGTGATCCATGTGACACGGTAAATTGAGGCAGCATAGTCTGTTTGCTTTCATTATTCCAACATAAGTAAAAGCTGGTCCGTCAGGCGATCGCTAGATGCATCTCTGACTCCTGCAGTCCATTCATCAAGCTGTGTCCTTCAGTGATGGTCAGTCCCAGTGGAGTTGTAATAGGGCACTATGGAGAGACCGAAGTCTACGTCTTGTGAACTCAGGGCCACTGTAGGGGAAGAGGTACGACTAAAAGTCACAACTGACTATTGGATCCGCACTCCATGATGAAGAGCGGGGAGGATGCATTAAGCATCAAGAACTCGGGCCCGCTTTAAAAGAGGCTGGTTTGGAGACCCTGGTTAATAGGTCTCACAGAGAATTTGTGTCGGCGAATGGTAAAGAGCAGGGACTTCACTTTGCGAGCTTATTTGTGCCCCGTAATCATTGCACATTGTTACTGTGCGGGGGATGGTGTGGGGTTGTGTTTAGGGAATACTGCATTGGATGACTGCTGGACACGGCGGTTGTGAGTGTGCACTGCAAAACACCCAGGCCTGTTCCATATGAACAAAGCAGGGTCAATTGCACAATAATTCCAATGTCTCCGCTCAATGTGCTTCTGTGATTGGAACTGAGGGTGAACAGCATCCCAACCATTTTAGCTAAGGTCTCTGTTGGTATGCAGACCTCCCCTAGGGTTATTATACAATGCATCCGTGTTATTAGAATACTAAGAGCAGCGTTTTAGCCACTATGAAATATTGTGGGCCGGTCAAGTTGCATGTGCTTGCCATTTTGTGCAGACGTCCACAAAAGAAATTCATTAAGGGATTATTTTAATGTAATACTATAAGTGGGGAGAAATGTGGGACCATAATATGACTCTTCCACTGTGATTTAGTATGTATAACCACTCAATCAGAAGCCCATTTGTTTCAGATTGTCATCTATAGATTTTAGACTTGCACCATACATCAACATGACACTAAGGATTTTCAGTCATAATACCGACGAATTCAGAGATTAGGATGAATGTACTAGTTCTGGTCAAAGCAAGCCGAGAAGGGAGTTTTCACTTTTAACACGCTAGACTGAGTTTCAACTTCCAACTTTCAACAGAATATTAACCTCAAGTTTAGGATAAAGATTAAATGTGTTAGTAAACCAACTGTCATACTAGTTTTAGAGTTAATAAAACGGTTAACATGCACAACAAAAGAGTTTGCTGGTAGCCAGGGTGGTGAGGCTGATAGCTGTGGAAATACTCTCGGAGTGTTTGAGGGGGCCGCAATAAAGCCGGCCTATAAAAAGCTCATCTGGTGTGAGCCATCTGTAAACAAATAATGGCACATTAAGCCAAACCTTCGGAAGGAATGATTTATATCAGCACGGATAAGATCGTCACCGAAGAAAGCACATGTTTTTTAGTGTTTCTGTTTTGTGTGGGCATGTGTGTAGACAAAGGGGCGGGGAGGAGAGGGGAAGGTCGTGATACATATTATGAGGTGTTTCTATATGCTAACCTTTTCCACATAGACACTTGTGCCATCACATGAAGAGAGATAATTCCCCAAACCGCTGTTTGACAAGTGAAGGTCACCGCCATTTTCTTTTTGGCTACCCAGGTGAATGCTGCAATGACTTCCTGGCTGTGTATGTGCTGCACACTTTCCATTATCTTGCTCCCTGGGCCTGGACTGAGCAAACCGTGTGGGTGACCTTTTCACCTCGGCCATGGCTCAAATCTAAAACTGTTAAACACACACATACACACACACACACACACACACACTGTTACACTATATTCCTGTCACGCCTATGTGAAGAAGAGGTTGAATGAAAATTCGCAAGGTGAGCTCGGCTTCCTGAGGAGTAGGTGCTCCTTAGTATGCAGTGATATTATTTAACACTTGGCAGTGTGATTGCTCGTAACAAGGGCATGTGTTTTAACAAGTCCATTTAACGCACCCTGAAACATTGAATTCACGTCCATCATGTCTCTCAGCATACTCATTAGGATGCCAATTATTCTGGCCCGCACAAAAGGGGGTGAAGGGCATTATTCGGGAACAGGCAACATGAACGTCAATTAAGTGTCTACCCCTTCAGCCAGTCTTTGCCGTTCCCCATATTCCCTTTATATTTCCAAGTTATCCACGTTATTGAAGACAGAGGCAGGAAGCAACAACAGAACACGTTGTCCAGAGCTGGTACTTTCATGCAAATAAGCCAAAATGCTGTCAGACAGTTACCCATAAAGAGGACATGAAACACTGCTATTTTTGATAGCTTATATTCATACCATACTGTGTTCTGCTTTGAGTGTCTGAAGTAATTTGACCAAGTAGGGGGAAAATCTAAAATTAAAAAAGGGTATGAAGGCTGTGATGGTTATTGCTTGTTTTCTGGTGTGGTATGAGTCGACGGGATGGCTAAAAGTGGACAGTGATCGTTTACTTTCCAGCCGTAAACGTCACTTTTGAACAGAGGATGTTAACGCTAACTTCAGAGTGAAGTGACGGTGTAACAGTTCACATTAGGATTAATTTACGATTGTTTGGCTGAATGTTGGTATCAGAGAAACAAAATAGCCTCATGTCGTTTAAAACTCTCAAACAGATTCCTTACACTATATTCGCATTTTATCATGTTTTAAACGTACCCGGACAAAATGGGCTTTATGCAAGCATGAGCCAGAGCGAAATTACACATGATGTCAGGATCATCGCTGGTTGCTTCTTCTTGTGTAGGTGGGTGTCAGCTGCATTTATGTGTAAATCTTTGCGTTGAAGGTGTTGATACTTAAACCTTTGAAATTAGTCAACCGTAATGTAGAATGTTTAAACAGCTTTAGTGCCATGTTTTTATGGCACAGGCATTTTCAGCTGTGTTTCCTAAATTAATTCACACTTATCTTAAGAAGTAACCGTAGCAGGTTGTCGCTAACTGCAGTTAATACGCACATATATCAACCTCAACAATTATTAATTAGAGACAAACTGAAGAGCTCTGTCTGTGCATATTTCTGGAAAATGTTGGATATTAAAGGTATGTTCTGCATACAATAAACACTGCTATTTTACTGCAAAATATATATACATTCATACTGTATAAGATAGGAACCACTAAATGTCATTTAGGCACTGCAGCACTGGAACAGTATACCAACAGTGGAAAAAGCTAGAAAAAAAAGTGCAAAAATACAAGCTCGAACTGAAATTATTTGCAACACAACACACAACATATCAACTAGCAACATTTTTTGAAAGTCAAAATATTGCAGAGTGCTACATTTTTCTAAATCAATTTGCATTCCATTACAGTGATCAAGGGCAAAGATCGATGCTTTTCATTTGAACCTGGACGACCTGCATGATATGAGTTTTTCATCTGTGATTCATAAAAGGTTTATGTGTTATTTTTTCCTCCATACATACAGCTCTGCAATACAGGCCTGCTTATATATGAACACCTCTGATTGAGACTACACAGGGAGATGAATGGACTAGCAGTCAATGCACTGTATATGATTTAACAAGGAGACTGCAAAAGGCCACTTCACCATGCCCTGATTGTTCCATTCTTAGGGGGAGGAAAGTTAATGAAACCCACAGTTGTCTGCCGTAGATGGATTAGCCTATCTTGTCTTTGGCCTTGTGTAATGAAATTCAAAATAATGTTTTGTCTTCCTTGAGGCAATGCCGATACTGATGGGAAAATACAAACAAAGGAAACCAATGTCTCAGAAATCACTGTCACCGCCTTGTTTGTCCTTAACACACCCACTTGCACACCAAAGGACAACCCAGCAGCCTCTTCGTTCTCTTCCGCCACTTGCTCTCTCGTCGGAGAGAAATCTCTAGCACAAGAAGCCGTCATTGCTACTTCACCTCGGGACACAGCAAGGCAACACCAGCACGAGTGCTTACTCATTGCCTTCATTACATTTACAGGTGAAGGTGCTGGTCTGCGCACTTGTGCGGGTCAGAAAAATTTGGTGCATGTCACAAATCGTTCCATGAATGTGAAACGTGTGCATTGCCGTTCTGTGGAGGTCTTTTGTAATGTGCCGGAACACACAATTCATAAATTACCTGCAAAAAGGCCCCGTAGCAGCCTAGATGACAGCAATTCCAGGTGGAATGTCTCTCCTCAGAATAAGGGGGCCGCAGCTTTATTGCCGCCATCATTACTATATTTCATTCATGAATGTTCAGTCATTTGATTTCATTTAAATGTAAATCTGGCCACTGAACTGCAGTACATTGACACCCCCGGCAGACTAAATCTGATGATTCATTCGGTAATGATGGAGACAGAGACCCCCATCTCTCCTCCAAGACTGAAAATAACCGGGGTGACCTTCGCTATGGTATAACAATGCATGCTGTGCCTGAAAAGCTTCACATGTTAGCGTGATAGACATCTAACTAGGGCAAGAAAAAACACATTGCGCCACAATCTCGTTCAAGATATGTCAAAGCTGGAATCACTCAGGACAGACACATGCAGCTTTGCTGTACTCTGTTTGGTTTAATGCTTGACTTTCTACAGTGGATCTAAATCTTAGTCTCTCCCCGATGGATATACAACTTCAAAAACTTGTTAGGAGACACAAGAAAACTCTAGAAGAAATGATTTATAAAAGCAAACTCAGGATAGGTCAGAGCTCTCATAACCAACAGCGCCTGTTTTCAATTTTAGATAATAAGGCTGAATCTCTTGCATATTAGATACTGTTAAGGTAAGGTATAGACAGGAATAGCTGCAGCTATTTTGTGAAAGTGATATGATTAATTTCATGATGACCTTCACTGTACATTACTGAGAGATATTCATCAAATGTGGTTTCTGTTGCCAAGCAAGCTCTCTCTCCATCTGAAGTGAAGTGATACTCTTGGCCTACAGTAGGCTCTATTTTCTGCCTCAAATCTAAACATTGCTGAAGGAGCAACTCTGTGCGGTGGTGGGATTTTGGTCCTGAGCCCACGGACTTGACTTGGGTCAGCAAGTTACACACTCACTCACTCACACTCTCTCTCTCTCTCTCTCTCTCTCTCACACTCTCTCTCTCTCGTCTCTAGAAAAATGACAACTACTTTTCTTTCCTCGAATGGCAAAGTAATAATGGTTGCCCAATACATACAATGCCCTGTGACAAACCATATTAGGATTCAATTTGTAGTGTACTGTGTACTCACACACTCTTCCTTAAGTTCCTGGAACATTAATACGTGGCACATTTACATGCTTTCTCATATAAATGGAAATGCACCGGCCCAGTTCAGTACAAGTAAAAAAGCATCTGGGAGGCACATCCTTTATCAACAGCTTCGGAAAGAAGCTGCTGCCCGTGTTTCGCTATCTTCTCTTGTCTGTTTCTGCTTCAGTTAGTAAACCACAAGAAACTTCTGTATACAGCCACCTGATACCGTACTCAACTCAGCACACAAGCACTCCAACTCAATCTGGACCACAAACTTCCAAACTTTATTTTCCAAGTACAAAACATTTAATAAATGGTGTTTATCGACTGTGCTGTACATTGTGAAGAGCAAGGGATTCTGGCAACACTTCAGAATAATTTCAATTAATATGCCATTACCTATTCAGTACTGGCTATGACCAAACCATTACTCATTCACAATAAAAAAAAAACATATTTCTAAAAGGTAGCTGTTGTTTTTGGCACATGTTTACAAAATATTTGTACTGTGGGATCCGTATTAAATATCCATTCATAAATAAATAATGAATTGCACAGCAGTAGTCCATGTTAACACGCGCTTGAAATGATTTGTTCATAGCTGATAATGGTAATGGAAGTTAATATAAAGTGCTACCATTTTTCCCAATAGGCAATTGGAAAAGGGTAGTATTTAGGTACTATATCCATGCACACCTGAGGCATTAAAAAGTGTTTTGTTGTGTTTTAGAACCATTTCAAATACAATACTTATTGCTAAAAAGATGACCTGTTGACCTGTTTCAAACCTACTTTTATTGAACACGCACACTGTCAGGTATGGACACATTTATTAAAGTGTGTGTAAAACCAGAATAATAATTAATTATTAATTGACAATAATCAATCCAAAAAGATATTTACAATGGTCTAAATGACTGCATAAATCCTGTTCTCCTTGCTTTGTTTTTGGTTGTTTGTCCATGTTTTGTGGTTGTTTGTCAATTTTTAAATGCAACCTTCTCCCCTTGTGCACAATTAGTGAGCATTCGTGGCCAGTGTGACTTTTTTATTTATGACTTATTTTTAATAACCATTGTTTAAAAACAATGAATGTTGCTACTAAGGATGCATTAATTCTAGAAGTCCCAAAGACCTAATCTAGAAGTCTAGAAGATCTAATATTCCAGAGACTGAAAAGCGCCAATCAGTCGGTCTTCTTGTCCTCCCTTCCAGTCCTTATTCTTCCGCTATTCCTCCATTCTGGCCATCTTACATTACTAAACGTCTTCTGGGAGGCGGGCTTAACCTGCGTACATCAGATGCCTCTGTATACTAATTGACGAATCTACAACCAATCAGACCACTCATTCCGATGACGTATGCGTAAGCTCGTTTCTCATTGGTGCCCACATATTTGGGAAAAAGAATTCCTCTAAATCGGCACGATGGCCATACCAGGGTTCCCACACCTTGGTTAACATCAAATTCAAGGACCTTTCAAGGACTTTCCAGGACCAATTTTCTTAAATTCAAGGACCACAACGGGCGGCATTACCTACTGCTACCGCTGAATGTGTTATCAATGAACAATTTTAATAGTATTTTTAGCTTACATATATATCGACAATACATGAGCGGGTTGCCAACTTCAGTCAGTTGGCTGGAATGAGTAAGTTTTTCCAACATTTGTGATGATTTATTTGAACTATTTTTATCATTATTTTTGTCTACCTGACTCTCTTTGGTAGTTTTGAGTTTGCTTTGTCATTTAATTAGTTCTTTATCAATTCACAGAAATATTTGCATGGTGGGGGTCTGTGATCTGCCCTCCCCCAGAAAAATTTAAAATGTCCTAAAATGTCCTTTTCTGCATTCAAGTAAATTTAAATAAGTTACAGCTTACTTAACAGAGGTAGGCTAAACTAGCGAGACGGCTTCAGAGCACCCAAATAGTCAAAGATTTTTTTTAGATATGAATAAGCTTTTGTAGAAGGTAATGCAGAAATTACAGTCCATCCGTGCATTAACATACCTATCGCCACTCCCACAACATGTTTATCTTAGCCAAGTACACACATTGGTGTGAGCCCAACAAACTTTGCCCATTGATCAGCCCAGGTTACTGAACACAAACTATATTACTTTGCTCTTTAGGTTGTGCTTCGCTATATGGAACTGGTGGCCTACCCTCAAAATATTTTTAAAAAGTAGATGCCTTCTGCATTCTGATGCAATTGAGGGAGTTGACTTTTATCTGAAGACTTCAGTATTGAGCATGCATTCAGGCCCTCAGTATTGAGCTTTTTCACCTTGTACCCTACTCTGTACCATGCATAAAGGTGAAACGTTTGAGTATACTGTGCATATGCAAAGAGTGATATATCAGTGCAGAGCTTTTCAATCATCAACCAGGGAACATGCATTTTTCAGTTATGCACCAATTGAAACAACACTTGTCACTCAGGATAAGGAGCCATATAACCTACTGTCAACAGTCTACAGCTGTAGACTGTGAGATATTATTAGATCTTCTCATTAGGCCTCTCATAGGCAACTCATAGGCTCTTGTAAACAGATTTCTTGTAGCCTACATGTGAACAGGAAATACAAGAATGAAGTACTAAATAAACCAATGAACTCCAATGAATGCCAATAAAATCTGTTGAACAAACAAACTTGAATGAAAATAAAAATTAGTGTACCACCTGCAGAATTTATGTAATTTTAAAAGAACTGGAGAACTGACACATGTAAAATGTAAGATGCGAGACTGCCAGACCACCAAAAATATTCAAAAACTTTCAAGAACTGTGTCTTTTTATGCCTATTTTCAAAAACTTTCCAGGGCCTTGAACTTATTTTTTCAAAATCACAAACTTTCAAGGATTTCAAGGACCCGTGGGAACCCTGCCATACTGACTTGCTCGCGAAATTGAATGTAGCGTCACAGGAAGTATGGGCGGGCCCAGGCTACCACCACTTCACAACTGATCAAGAAATGTTCGCTACCCATCTAACATCATCTCCCACATCAGCTCACACAAAATACAGGGACCCAGACCATGAAACCAGCCACCATTCATGACATAAAAGAAAACCAAAGAACCAAAGAAAACTGTGGCAGTAACTTCCACTTGTCTTCCTACGTCCTAAGGACATACAGCATATTGCAGCTAATTTATGGACAGCGCTAAAGTGGCTCTCCCCACTCCAGAAGAAGAGTCAGTATTCTAATTAAGACACTTGTCTGTGACTGTTTCTTCTACATGACAAGATTACGTGACACAAATAAATTCAAGGCATGCATAAATTACGCTGGAACCTCTGTGAAAGATTGCAAATAAGACGAGCTTGTGAAACACTAATCTTTTGCAAAGACCTCCAAATTACTCCTACACATTTGTTGGCCTACAATACTTTCCAGTAGCTTACCCTCAAGGTTGGACTTGTTAATTGATAAACAGTAATTCATGACAGTCATGTAAGTTCATGTCAGTCAAGTTTAAAGACTGAACTGATTATAACGGCACGGCAAAAAGGGATAAAAAAAACAATGATATGGCAAAAAAGGAGAAAATGAATGAAAAGGTTTAACAGATGCAGCTGTTGACTGAGCCGGTGCCTCATACCTATCTGGGCACATGTGTGAGACAGAGGGCGCAGTGCAGAGAGTAATTATAGAGACATTAAACAACAATTAGCTCCACCAATATTTCTCTCCTCAAGCTCTAATGTCATGTGATTCACAGAGCTGTCTGGTGCATTTGGGAAGTTTAACATTGTCTCTCAAGTGTCCCCCCCCCCCCCCCCATCACAAGCCCTCTATTCAACAAAACTTTACCACTTTGTGCAAGCAGTTTGGTAATTGGACTGGGCTCCACCAGCCACCAGCTATCAAATCTGCGCTTGAGACAGGAGCCAAACTAAATCGGTTATGTATTGGTACTGTAGTAGTATCATCCCTACGGCAGTCAATCACCTGAGGTTCAAGCAGTTAACCCTGACAGCTATTGATTATTCCATTAACGACAATGATCCAACAGAAATGCATACAAACATCTATATTCTTCACTAAAACTTCATTTCTGCGCAGGCTGTCATACTGATCGTGATGTAAATTTCCAAGTCAACCATTCAGAAACATATTTGCAATAATAATAATAATAATAATAATAATTATTATTATTATTATTATTCTTACATAAAAAATGTAAGAAATTGATATTATAATAACAAGATTGGATATAATATAAGTTCATTTTTTAGAATTTAGATTTAGAATTAAACTTTAGGGATAGATTTTAGGTTTAGATTAAGATTTGTGGTGAGTTTAAAAATATATATTTTAAAAGAGTTTGTTTAAAAAAAATAACAACACAACCTGAAGAATGTGATAACTTGCAATTCCATTCCAATCTGTGGTTATCGGACACATTTTGTGTTCCAATAGAAATCACTGCCTATTAGAGTATTGGTCCTCCCCCATTAATCATCAAAATGCTCAAATTACACTGTTCTTATCTGGAGGAAAGCACAATGCATAAAAGATGGCACATTCATTTCTCTATGAGCCCTCGAGTGCGAAAGAGAGAACAGCAGCCATTGCATGCTGCGGAAAGGCTAGATTGAAGCTGCAAAAACACCCAGCACGGCGAGCACACTGAAAACCCTTTTAAAGTTTCACCAAAGCCCCAGTGGGCTTGCTAAGAGCAGAACCGTACCTTACTTCCTTACGTTGAATGAGATTTTTCTTCAACCTGCCTCTCTCTCTCCCTCTCTATCTCTGCCTCTCTTCTTACACAAACCAAGTACACACACAGTGATCCCAGGGCAGTTATCACTAGGCTTCAAGAAAGCCCTGTTCAGTTGGAGTATGATACTTGTTAAAGAAAACTCACCAAAGACCATTGCTATGATTTAGAAATATGTCTCTATGGTTTATATACTGTGTATATATAGAGACAGAGAGAGAGATACATACACTGTGGGGAGAGAGAGAGAGAGAGAGAGAGAGAGAGAGAGAGAGAGAGAGAGAGAGAGTATTGCTGAGAATAAATTCACATGTTATGTATGCAACCTGTATGTGTGATTCTGATACATGCAGCCTACTGGTGATTACAACTGCACTGTAGGCAGCAACCTAAACATTCGTGCTGTTCAGTTTCTGAAATTGTAGGTAATGTCAAGTATTTTTTTTCTTAATTTCCTACAAATAACTAGTTAAACAGTGAAAATTCTGATTATCTACAGTACGCTGACTGCAAAATGAAGCTTGTAGTTTCCATGTCCGTAGGGATAGGCTACAATGCGATGGTCATTCAAAACGCACAATGAGTTGGCTTTTGTTTCACTTCATCAGGCACATGCTTAAAGCAATAATATTCCTATTTCAGTCTCACCAGATTGTGACTGCCTCATTTATCACTGCTCTCAATAAATGGCGGTTTATTAATGGCCAGTCTTGATAATACAGTTTCCATCCTTATACACACTCATAAAATAATCGTTATGTTGCTGCGGAGTTGCATTCTATTCAGGACGAATAGACTGCAAGTCCATTCTTGTATTTCGCTTTCTCTTTGTTTTCCTTAGTCGAATCAAGTCCTTTTTTGTTATGCTTTGTGTGGCTCCGTTGCTCCGAGGACCTGCTTAGGACAGGATATTCAATCCGTGCAAAATGCTTTTGCGGCACCCGGGCCTCCCAAGAACAGAGAGCAATGCAGTCGTTGGGCTAAATATTTGAAAACGACTTGAAAAGTACCAAGTGAAAACAAACAAGCTAGGTAACTGTGAAGAACAGTAATCTGAAGTCTCTGTGTGCGCCTGTTGCACATATGCAATCCTGGCACGACAATGTTTTGATGTGGCATTGGATTGGTGAGGGAAAAAGAAGAAAATCCTTTAAAAAATGATGTGAAATGTAAAAAAAAAAAAAAAGGTCCAATAATATGAACAAACTGAAGCCGTAAACATTGGTAATTTATCACGCACGGATGAGGACATAAAACGCAATGTACCAATATCCCGCTTCATCAACTCACGTAGATGCTTGTTAGAGTTTATACGGTAGACTCCTGTACAATAAAACATATAGCAAGCAAGCTTATGGCAACACACAAGCCGCTGACAGTGAAAAAGGCGCAACATCAACTTCCCTATGATGGACACAGGCGACTATATACCGTATCCGCTGTGAGCAGAAACTACATCGTAGTCTTTTTCAAATACTTGAATATACGCAGCATTTAAAAGTGTGCACTTTCCACACAGCTTACCTTTACTCGACGTACGCGTAAAGCAGAGCACGGGGAGTATAAGGATGCCCAAAGCGACGAGCAATTTTCTTTTAAGCATTCCCACGACTTTCTCTCGTGTCTTCTTGTGCAATAAACGAGGCAAAATCCTCGTATCTCAGTCGTATGACATTTTCGGCGCTTTTACAGCAAGGTCCTCTGCATTTAATGCATACGGCGAAGAAACACGACACAGGACTCGGACTTTCTTGGCAGAAGCTGATGCTGTATCAAAGACGGGCAGCATTCCGTTTCTCCTAAGTTGAGTCACCATAACTACGGGTTAGTATTGCATCCCAAGTCGAATGTCTTTCTCCAGTGCCAGAGCACTTTACAATGTCATACATTTACAAGCACATGTAGCCAATAGAAACAAGGAACCGTAGCAGTGGGCGGAGAGAAGTAATTCTGTTCTCAGCATTACTCTCGCTCAGTCTGTCGGTGTTCGATAGGTGTCCATCAAACTCTTTCTTTTACGCATATCTTCAGTAATTGATCTGTGTCCTCACGACAAGCTTTATATCACATAATTACCCTTTGACTGCAATAGTACAGATGGATATATTACATGGCAACCAAGGTCGATTAATGGGTTTAATACGAAAATGTCGATTTAAAAGTATGATCTTGGAGGGGTCCATTTAATTCCCTTGCATGATACACCAAATTCACTCCATATTGGCTGACAGTGATTAATAACTGAAATCTGGAAATTATCCTTGCTCAGCTGGTTGCTGCATACAGTACACTGGAAGAGGACTTTGTTTCATTCATTATTTTATTCGATTTCAAAAGTGGTAGAGATCTGGGTTAGGCTTGACCATAACTCTGATTAATGTGTAACACGCAGTACCCCACAAGCATTGCCCCTCACCTGTGCACCTTATCGAATGCCATCATCTATCATTTTCAGGCTCTTTTATCTAAAAATGTTTTCACACCAGCCACCTCTGAGCTTTTTCAAGTAAGATTGTTTCTCTGGAGAAAATCCGAGTAAGAGCCAAAAAGAGGAGCAGTGAGAGGTTGCCAGAGCATGCAGCACTGGGCCCAGCTGACTGCGAAGGCTGGGTCTATAGCTGCAGATGAATGTAGTCCCCATGTGGTCAGGTGAAAGAGATGATGTGGTGATCACTCGCATACAGATATGGCACTACTCGTTAGGCAGTAATTCACTGAATCATGCAAATGCCTGTAATGTGATTCCCCACTGGAATACACTGACCACCATCAGGTGCTCCTGCCTCCTCCTCCTCCTTGTCTGCCGACTGTGGGAGATGTGTGCCTCTCTCATAATCCACAATTGAATTCAGCTGAGGAAATATTACCTCTCCTTGAGGTTAATATCCTGTTTCAGGGAAAGCAATTCAAATGGTGCAGTTCATCAGGGTAAGTTCCTTTAAAAAAAATCCTTGTTTAGAGGCACACTGAGCAATTGTAGTGCCATAAACCCAATTATGCAAAAAAGGTACATCAGGGACTGTTTTGCTTTTATTGCATAAGAACTACAAAAAATACAACACAAGGTATGAGTGCCACTGCAAGGGTAAGAAATGTTAATTCCCAAGCGAAAACTCATGTTTTTCTATTTAATATTTTAGTGTAATTTATTACTGTGTGGCTAGAGAGGAGATAACGCATTGAAATTGCCCCACCACTTAAACACAATGTATTGTACAAAGGAAAAAATGACTCTCATCTTAGATTAGAACTTTTAGCCACGACATTCTGGAACTATACGCTTTTCTGTGATCATCCCAGTTTTGTGGTAATGCAGAAGCCTCTGGCAATGCACATGCAAAGAAATTTATACATACAACCTGAGTTAGTCTGAAAATGATGTCTCTCATTACTAATGCCCTACTTATGGGTTTAAATGGCTGATGTAAAGTTATCAATTTGTTCTGTGCTTCCTATCTAATGTATAGTCTAGTGTTTGTGTTTATTTTGACCATAGACAGCACATGTAGCACAATGTGAGTTGAAAAAAAAAACACAAACTCTCTGGAGTCTTAGTCGCTTTCAGTTGTGCAGAAAAAAGAATACAATGTGCTGTCATTCCACTGAGGAAAAAAAAAAATATATAATATATATACATAAATAGACAAATAAGTTGTAAAGATGGACACAGTAGGTAAGGACACGCAGCTTTCTGTGTCTGCATGCAAGGTCTTAGTCCTCTGGGTGGCCCGAGGCCTTAGTTTTCAAGATGCACTTTTGAAAACTTAAAAGTGGAACTGAGATTAATACAAGACAGCATGTGTTTGTTTTGGTTGAGGCAAATAAAAGTGCTCAGATGAAGTTGTTCAAGTGCTACTTAGTTTAAATTCTGACAGCAATTTGCAAAGCTTTTTTATGTAAATCCCCAAAAGCATTGACAAGGATTTGTTGTTCCCAAACACTGCAGAACTGCTATAAATTTCATTGAGTCCGAGATCTGTTATCCTCATTAGCAATGAAAAGAAAATAAACTCGGAATTAGCATAGACATTAATGATATACATTGAACTAAATTAACATATTTTGCCACACCGGATACTGTTGATACCTGCATTATGTAAACAAAGAAAATATGTGTCAATTTATTTCATACCCGTACATAAACATGTAGCAAATAAATGGCCGCCTCATACCAACTCACAGGTGCAATAAAAAAAGCAACTATAGACTTGAAAGAACTGATAGGGTGAGAATTCCATTCGGGTTAGCCACCATCATATTCCTGATTACCCGCAGAACAACATCATCAAAGAACAACATCATCAAAGTCATTCTGATGGGACAGGATTGCGCCGAGACAAAAACAAACTACTGTACGAATGAACTTGTTCTAGCTAGTTGCCCACGGGGATCTCACATTGTAATGAGCAACAAATGTTTTGAAGCACTGTGAAAGTGCATTTGCATACCAATATTTGATATCTATAATATTGCATTTTATCCGTCATTGTACTGTTACCAGGGTTTCAGACATGTTTACAAGTGGGAAGTCCGTTTGTCATTAGCTTAATTAGCTGTAGATTCCAAACACTTTCACATCATTTCACTGTGCAAAATCTCCCAGTTCCTCAACTGGTGAACATTTCCTGCCTCACAGGCAGATACTTTCTGTGGATATTCTAAATATTAGGCATGCCAGGGCCCTCCCTTCACTGATTGCCCTGATAGCATTTGGCCTGAGGAAACCTACTGTAAGGTGATGGAGAGATCCCTGACTGTGCTGGAGCAAAGTGTAGCTAAATGAGCAGGAGCAGTAGGTGGATCATGGCTAACAGTCAAAGGCTGACTGGCCTTGGATAATCTTGGATGTTAGCAGTAGGCCATTAGTTATTTAAAAAAAATTCTACAATGGGGAGTATCATGTTTAGATATAGTCTGGTTAAACTCACACAAACCTTGTTTCACAATTTGTACTTATGCTATGAGTCCACCCCCCCCCCCCCCCCCACACACACACACACACACACACACACACATACACACACATACACACACACTCTTATGCTGCTTTGAAACCCAGGAACCAATAGCTTGACCGATGACATTGGACAGTATTACATAATAAAGACATGCATATAGACAGGATATTATTTGAATTGAGTAAACAAAACCATGCACAGCCTTGCTGCACTCAAAAATCTTGTTAGTGTTAGCTAAAGGCACCGCTTTCAGTTTCTGCTTATGGCCCTACAGATGCAGAAATAACATCAAGGGTCCCCAGACTCATTCTCAATTTCATTTAAGATCTGATTATGGGATTCAGTGTCAGCCAGCCTTGTTTGACTGCATGTTATGATGTATATGATAAATGTTACATAACTACCATGCTATTACAAAACTACTGTATCAAGATCATGAATCCTAAAAAAAATACACATTTAAAGCTTATGAATCCTAAAAAAAAACCCTGCGTTCCTAGAAGAAATACTTCCACATACTTCTTACTCTATGTTACTCCATTACACTGAAAAATGTATGCAAAAGGAACACAAAGTTGGTCAAGGATATTTCAAAACTATGGATACTTTACAAGTGTGTGTGTGTGTGTGGTTACTGTATGGTGTGTAAAATTTTCATGAGAGAACACTGAGTATATTCACTCTGTCCAGTAACTAAAACAAAGCACAAGGCTGCTTGCACATTCCCGTGACAGGTAACACATTATTCAAAGGCGTCTACAGATTAGTGACACAAGCCTGTCATACAGTACTGTAATTGTGACATGGCACATATCATAAACATTAATGACACCTTTTAATATTTATTAAATGTCATTTGTTTTTTGTAGTATGATGTTGACAGTTGTGCTGACAAATTATACACTTTAGTTTGTCATCAGTGTTAATAACTCATGACGTGTTAATAACTCATGTATCAGAATACGATTCAAGTATACTTGCACATACAGTACAAGAAATTTGACTTTGGTATGTGTTTTGCACTCTAGACAAGCAACAAGGACATCCATTAGTATATGTGTATACAGTCCAAGAAATATTATGGACACATGATGGGTATCAAGGCAATAGACAATATACAACATACATACAATAGCTTATGTTAATCTTATGTAGACACCTTCCCCAATAAGAGCCCAGTAAGAACATTATTCCACTAAGTCACATGGGTCTCCCCAAAACCTTCCCCTTTGCCCTGGAGAAATACAATCTGATATCACGTTCAGGATGGTTCTGCCCTAACAGAGTGTGTTTGTGTAATTCCGGTGCCATTCAAAGAGATAGTTTGCACAGTTTCTGTTGAGTGGATCTCTCTGTGCTAACGTGAAGAAGTATTAACTGGATCTCACACAGCACCTCGGTCCATGACTTTGCTGGCTGCACAGTCAACATTGTCACGACTGGTGTCACAGCCAACGGATGGAAGATGAACACATCGATCAACATGGCAAGACCTCCCTTACTGATGCAGGGATTAGGCAAATCACTAAAGAAAAATCTGGTGAATACAAGCAAATCGGGCAAGTCAGTTAAGTGTGTGTTGGTCCGTCTAAACAAACAAAAAGGACTGGCGCAAGCTAAGTAATTTTAGGAGGCCTCGTACAGATAGACTGATGTACAAAAGGCAGTCAGACCAAATAGTTAAATGAGGTTGAGATGCAGCTATGAGTTCATCTTTTGTGACCTATTGCTGTTTAAGGAAAACAAAAAAAATAAATGACAAGAAATCGCTTGCTAGCATGATTAAAAGTAAAGAACTATAAACTACATTGTGTTGCCTGCGTTAAGCCTACGTTAAGCAGTCTGAGGGTGCATAATTAAATGTTTCCTTGAAAAGAGACTGATAAAAAGATGTGTTCTTGGTGTCACTTACATGTGCAGTAATACACAAGGTGCTAATGCACCAAATGAGACGTACTGTAGTCGTACAGTGTGGAGTCAGCGCTAGCAGCAGTGAGAAGCAAAGATGCTAAAGGAGAGAAATGGGCCTTTTTTCAAGAAGTTGCAGAGAAAGCAACTTTCAGCTTAATGACAGCCAATCGGATTCTGATACGGTGTAGCAAAAATCAGATCATTATTGGATGTCTTTAATAACACCTGTGCTTGCCCTGCAACTTCCTGGAACTATGGCTACTGTGATAAAGGCCCAGTGCTTTTCCAAAGTCTTCTCATTCGTCCTGCATGCTTTTCAGCACCTTGGACAGGGACATTGCAGTGTTATCTGAAGATTTAACCAATGGAACCACTTTAGTTGCTTGTTCAACATGTTTCTATATGTGTATATATATGAATATATGTATATCTATATTCTATCAAACGCTTTTATTTACACACACATTTATATATAAATTAATTTTGTGTTTAACTGCAAACACAAAAACACAAGCTATGAACTAAAAGGTCAGAAGATATAAAAGATGTAATGATGACATGCGCTCCAATTACCCACAATTCTATCGACTTTGCAGCAAAACATGTTGACCTTCTTGTGCATAAAATCTAAACACTCTGTTGTATGCAGAGTTTTAATTAGTACAAGGACTTACTATATGAAATGAAGCTTGTCAGCCTGGCGTACTGTGACATCCTTGGCTCTACTATACCATACCCTCCATGGCTCGAATGAAAGGGGAATATGAACAAAACATTTTGTGAGAAAGGAAAGAAAGTTGTAGGTACCAGGGTAATGCTTTAATTAAATGTCCACCGCCTCTTTGAGAGGCAAATGTTCGGAGAGCGCCAGGCACGCATGGTGGAACACCCTCCTGTGTCGGGGTCTGTGCCGTCCAGCTGGCACCAATCTTCACACAAATTCTCAACAGATCACTGGAGATGTGCGATGTCCCCTCACGCTTCAAAAAGCTCCACTGTCATCCCAGTCCCCAAGAAACCCCTCGTGTGTGTACCTGTATGTATACTTGACCAATAAAAACTGAGTCTGATTCAAAAACTGAAAGTGCATCTTAGCCAAGAAGCACATGGTAACTGTGTCGAAAATGAAGGCACTATTGTTGGGTGTTGTGGGGGGAAACTAAAAGCTGAACAGACACAAGCAAAATAGTCATATTTTATTTATTTGAAAGGTGTGCAAAGGCAGATCAACACGCATATCTCCAGCATACAGTACAACAGACTGCTTTGTATTCCCCGAGCAACTAATAGGGCATGTAACTGGACTAACACAGAACTTCAAAATCATTTGACAAAGAGTAAAAGGGCTGCAAACATTTTGTCACCTGAAACGATTTCAAATGCAGCCCGACAGGATCACAGACCTTAGCTATTCTCTAATGGCATGGGAGGACAGCCATAGCACATCCTCACATTCCCCCACTAATGATTCGGGTGAAAAGGGCCCCGTCTAGCCGGCAATGTGGCCATTTCATGGGGTGGGGGGCACAGGCCATGTCTCTCCCACCTGTCTGGTTCTCCTTCACCATATCGGCACATTCATTAAAATCCCCCAATTTGTGAGCCAAAATTCAAAGGGCTAACGGGGTGTATGACTCGGCAGGGATCCCATAAGCTATGGGGGCAATCAAGTGTACTGCCACGGCAATAAAGGCTCCATCTGCAGATGAACTCGTCGGCAGAATCGGGGAGAAATGGCACAGCGTGAACCTACAGTACAGATGAACACGTGCCATATTTCCCAGACTCGGCGCGTGTTACATATATTTTGCACGACCCCGGAGAGCAAAAGAAAATCACCTGCGCTTGTCGTCCATCTTTGCAACCCCATACTGTAGGTCAGCACAGACACGTGGTCATCGCTCTGGGTGTGTGCTTTCGCCCTTTTCATTTCATTTTTTTTGCCTACAGCAAACACAGACACACACACACACACATATAGTCATTTAGACTCACACTAAAACAACCACACGCTCACACACACAACTCCCAAGCTACACACAAAACATTAACATTAATTAACACTTAACATTAGAAATAAGTGCATCAAGATATCAGAACAGATGCTCTGTTGTCATGCCACACTTGAGAGAGGGAGAAGCAGTCAGAACCAGTGACGGAAGGTGCCTGAGTGAGTGTCAGTAAGACGAGGGAAGTGTATGGAGAGTCCGGGGGAGGAGTGTGTGTGAGAGAGAGAGTGTGTGAGCATCAGTCCTGTGTGGGGGTTTTTCTGCAGTGGCAGGCCTTGACAGTCGACCTCTGTGTCTCTCACCATCACATCATTTCCTCATTGTAGGCCTATTGTCGGCCCGCGTTTGACTATTTTGCTTGATCAAAATGAGGAATACATATGAAACCATAATTTTACTGTGTTTGTGAATGCACGTCCTGTTCAGTATTTAAAAACAAATTGTGATTCTGATGCCTGTAGTCAAGCATTAGTAAAGTCTTTAAAGGCCCACTAAGCAACATTTTTCAGTTAATTAATCCGTATCATACTGTTTAGGATGCTAACATGAGTCATTACACGGCGAACGAACAGTGTAGAATGCGCCACTGTGGCCTACAACGGTAGATACAGCATTTGCAATGTTCAACAGCAGCGGTCCGCCTCCAATAGAATGCAGTGCAATACAATGTAACACAGCGGTCTTTAGAGGAAGCTCGTGAGAGAGAGGCTAGGCAACAGAACGTTGCTTAGCCCTGATTTAAATAGTGTTACATGATTTAACATGAATAAGGGAGTTCTCATGTTTCTATCAGATTGAATCTACTCTGATTTGTTTGGATGGTCAAATATTAAAACTCAGCATCTAACCTACAACACTCCTAACAGCTTCAGCATTGATGCTTTAGTTTAAACCAGAAGTTGCAGTTGTGTATTACAGATTGTGCCGACTGCTGTTGACTGTATACCCTGCCATGATACACACACACACACACACACGCTCACACACACACAAACAGTTGGCATGTCTTGTGCAGTGCACTGTGAAGCAAACAAGCGGTGCTGTTGTCATCTCAAAATATGCCCCAAGTATTTTGCTCTCGCTCTAAGCCTTCAACAATGACATTCAGCTGTCAAGTGAAGCCATTATGATAATCATGAAATGTGACACAGCGGCTACACACAGCCAGTCGAAAGGTTTCTCGGGGGTTTTCTCCTTTTGTTGAGAGCCCGTTGTGGGAACACCTTGCCACAAGGTTGTTAGATTCTGACACATAATCAGCAAATGTATCCAGGCCACAGGACTAAGGAAGACTTAAACCCACTATGTGTAAGTTTTTATTTTTTTCGTATGAGAATTTCTCCCATCTATCGGCGAAGTGGTATACTGCACACGTTTGAATAAAATCTATTAGCCCTTCCCTGCCCACGGTCCTCATTTCCCATGGTCCTCATTTTGAAAATGGCGGCGCAAAATGGATATTCTCATTTGGTACCCAGCCACATCTATATATAAATGGAAATTACCAAGTTTACGGGAACACTACAATTTATTCATGGAGGTAATTGCCATCGTTTTACATTATATTTTTTAAATAAAAAAAATATTTTTAATAAAAGACGAAGATAAATAGAAGATAAATCCTACACATAGTGGCTTTAACATTATCAGTGTCAAAGTTTTAACCTCCTTATCAATAAATATCCCAGTGCCTCAGATCAGAAAGTTGTTTGAAGTTGAATCAATAGAAACATGTAAAAATGCAGTTTAGTCTTGACTTTCACAACATTTGAAGGCCTGTCGAGACCACATTTCTAAGACATCAAAACACACACATACACACGCACACAGAGAAAGACAAACACCCGTTCATACAAAAGTGATAGACATAACTCCAAGTCTGAAAGTTTGAAAGAAAGTCTGGGGAAAAGGACATATTTTGCGGCTGTTTCGGGGGCTGATTAGCTTTCTGTTCTCAAGGCTCCACGCTTGATGCTACAAAGGGAGCTTGTTCCTCTGAACAAATGACAACAGGTTGCTAGCGACAAAAATAACCTCAAATGGCAAAAACTGTGGCCAGCAATAGAATAATATACATCTTCTGAATTAAACATACATGGTAGAGTACACCAGGAACTGTCTTTACATTATTCATCGCTTTTTCAAATAATAAAAGCCGGAGAAGTATAAAGCCTACCTCTTGCGACCCACTTAAAGTAGATTGGATTTTAGAGGACTGTCTTTGTGGAGTTTTCTGTGAGGAAGAATCAATCAGTGTGAAGAACAATGCTGCTCTTGGAGCTCTCCGATTGGTCCGATCAGCTGCATTAGTGCTGCCCGGACAGTGCTACATCCCAAGCCAATTTAATCATCCGACTTTGAGAGAGTATTTCTCTTTCCCGCACACACACACCTACACACACACACACACACACAGACACACACACAAAGACACCCCTCTCTGATCCCAGACACAGATTACAAGAGTTCCATTGCTCCTACACGTGGCCCCCAGAAGAGTAGTTCCTCGAAATCAATCACATGCTCATTTACAATGTAACATCACAAAAGGCCCTTCCATGAGCTGTACGTTTGAGCACACACAAGCTTCTGTTGAGTGGAAGCGACTAACTGTGGTGGTGGTGGTGTTTTTTGTTTTTTTTCACACGTGCGGCATGAGAAAGTGCTAAATTCACCCCATCCGCCAGCAATTGCTGTGTGTGTGTGTGGGGGTGGGGGGGGGGGGGGGGGGTAGTGAGGTCCCCCAGCCGAGACAGGTTCCATTTAAGCTAAGAGATTGTCTCAGCCTGCAGTCCCCGCAGTATGGCAGGCCTGCGGATCCCCATGGTGAATTACTCTGCTGGACGGCCTCCAAATCCCGCCGCTCAAAATACATACAGTGGCATTCATAACAGATTTGGCATTAGGGAGGTTGACACGCTCGATCACAGTAAAGAGGCACTCTTGCTGCGCAAGATGGTGCGCACAGATTGCCAGGTCTAAATCAAATTAACCCTAGTGGTGGAGAAAACAAACATTTGGACTGTTTGAATAAACTTCTCTTCATTCAACATTTAGAAACGGCATAAGGCTAGGTGCTGTGTTCGATAATATATCTATTTCCAAGTTGCCACATTCTGTATTGCAATGCTGAGGTGTTTATTTTGCAGGCTATTACAGACAGCAACTGATCTGCAGTATATGAAACAAATGGAAATTACACATTCTCAAAGACCTGAAAGTGTTATATTTAGAATATTAAAAAAATGTTTAATCATTTTCAGGTTCTCTTGATATTGAAAATACATTATGTTTGCTGTGTGTTTAATCATTAGTTCAAACAGAGAGCTGAAAAAAACTATTTGGCAGCTTAGATGTTTTGCTTGTTATTCATTTATTAGTCTGATATTTTGAAATCTGAAATGTAACACAAGATTGCTGCAGATTTCTGTGCAAACACGATAATGGTCATCCCACCCTGTAGAAATTGAGTCTAAACATCCGCCCATTATGAGCTGTGATAAGCCAGCCATGAATACGAGTCTGCTTTATCTCAATAATTAAACCTGTGCAATCAAAACAGCTTCTACCGCCTTACATGTTCATAACCTGAATGTGCAACAGTCTTCAGAGGGGAAATAGAAGTTCCCTTTCAGTGATGCATTAGCTGTTGCCAGGCAACATGCAATAAGTGTGGCACTACAATTTTCGACCATCTCTGCATTGGCTGAAAACATTTTATAGATGGCATGAGAAAAACATGACAAAAAGCTGAGAAGTGAATAGTCTAAACTGTTACCTTAAACATTATTCCATTTGTTATGGTACACTGACTTTTTTTTTTTTCCTTTGTTCAAATCCATTCCCTTATTGATGGAAATAGCCGCCAGGTCTTTTCCTAGCCTTCACAATGAATAATAGCTATATAATGATGATCAGAGATTGCTCCTTTGGTCCCAAAACCTTTTTTTTGTTCACATCACAGATTACTTACTAATCACCTTAAGTCCAACAGAAAATATAGTTGATTTACAAGTGATAGTGATCTCCACAAGGCCACTGGTTCAAATAGTAAACATGAGTTTGAGGCGAACAGGCTGCAAGTTAAACACTATGGTGCCTAATCTCTCTTGCGTAGCCACTCTCCGCATAATCTTTCTCATAATGTCTTGGAAGCTGTCCAACCGTTTTAGACCATACGTTAATGAACCGGTATATAATTGCCGTAATCTGCGCAGCGAGACAGTTATGGAGTATAACTTTGTCACGGCATGTAACTTTCTGGGTTGTGGAAGAGAAAATCATGGTTGGAATATCAATGAAAAAATCTTTGAAGATCAAAGATAAGAAGCTACAATCTTACGTGTTGTTATTGTGTAAAAGCCATGTGTTGCAGTTAATGTTTAATGTAGTTTGTGCATGTTTAATCTAGAATTGGTGCGTGGATGACTGAGTATGTGAATATCTGACAAATCTAACATCTTTTTTTAATCCTCACAGACACCATTTTGACAAGTGGTTTTCAGTTGATGTCTACTTCAGCTTATCACTATTTTTTTTTTCTGGGAGTTAGATGTTTCCGTAAATACTCTGCAGTCCTAATCTAACGCACCCGTATCGGTCCATCATTCTAAACTAGAGACATTTACAGAAAAATACCTAATCTCAGTGGAGTGCTATCTGGCACTGATATATTGCTTTGTGGTTTAATGAAGCATTGTCAGGCCTGCCAATACATTTTATCCCCTATGCATTTACATGAACATGAGGATAATAGAGTATTTCATTAAGAGTGTATTGAAGGGAGAATATAATTAGATGACTGCTGCATAATTGCACATAACTTTTAATCATTCATGTCAGTGCTGCCAATTCATCTATGTCTGAACTAATATGGTAATTTATTAATATTATACTTCATAGAGGGATTTTCTAAAACATCAGGAAATGAGGGGGAGGGTGGAAAACAGCAAAGCTGGACCCAGACTGTGTTTTTTTGAGGTTATTAAAAGACTAATGCTCCTGACTTTTATCAAGCGTATAAATCAGGAGGGCATCTAACGACGGCATATCAGTGAGAATTATACCATGATGATGTGCCCATGTCACAGAGATGGATTTCATTTTTCACAAAGTCCCATTCAGTGTCAATAAATCTCCATCTCAACTGCTTAGTTGAGCCACAAACCCAAGGCAATTTGTCCTCACCAACAACGGCTTGAGAGACTTGAAGGGTGATTAGATTGCCCATTTAGAGGGAACTATATCTGATAAATGCTTGATTAAAAGATCATCTCCCCCGACTGCATGGGAATCCTTTTATATCAAATCACGTTCTCCATACCTTTCCTTTGTGATATAATCACGAATATTTGAAAGGTCCTGCACGAAATCTCTCACATTTAGGCCTATGCCTTCAACATGAAAATTTCACTCATAAATTCCCAAGAACTTTTGTCCAATACAGGCTAATGCTCCACCTGCTTTTTTCCACCTGGAAAAATAGAATGAATCATATATGTAGCATAGACACGCCTTCCCATGTTCTGTCTCCCTCTATGGCTTGTTTTCTCCAGTAATATTTTTATTATATCCAAACAGCAAACTGGGGGAAGAGGTTTTGGACGCTGAGCTGAAATGCTATAAATCTCGCCTGGCAATCAGTCTGCGCCTGATTCAATCACTTCAAACACTTGCAGCGAACAATTGATTCTTACTACAAAACAAAGTGTTAGCATGAGGGGCTAGTTTTATTACCAGGCTACATATGATGTACTCCCCAGTCCATATACCACTGGTGCTAATGCCTGACTTCAATAACACCACACATTGTGTCACATCTCAGGAACTTCCCTACCGTGGAAAAGACAACCATGCTGTCCGCCACAAAGCCCACAGATCCATTTGGAGAGCATCTCGACCAGCACAATCATGAGCAGCATCTCCCACTCACACCCGTGGCAGAGGACAGCTTTACTCTGAAACCAATGTGGCAATCTATCCAGCGGGCAAGGTAACATTTCCTGAATGATCCTTAATAGTTACAAATATACAACTGTGCCAAAATAATGGGAAAGTAAATATTTATACATATATAGGGAAAAAATAAACAAATATATATATTGAAAATAATATACACATATTAGCACATGGTAAAACAGTTGTCAATAAAACTATAATACTGTTATCATACAAGTCTTAAGTCATAGTCATTAATGCTCACACATAGGCCTACATCAGAAAAAAAACATTTACATACTTACACCAACAAACATCCACTGTTCCATTTGTAATATTTGATGTTGTTTATGTTTTCTACACTGGTAAATATGCAGTGTTTTCAAACTAGAAAATAACCAAAGAGAAATGGACAACATTTAAACGATGTTGAAAAAAACTGTTCAGAGTCTATCTGTAAACCAGCTCCAACTTTAAACTGGACACCAACAGCTAACTATAGGCATCATCGATCTCTGCAGGACAGGGGGAACAAGCTCGCTGCTCTTCAAGACCATGCACCTGAACATAGAACAGTCTGAAGGGTCAGACTAGAAGGGTCACGTATTCACTCACACATGCTGAGCAAAAATATAAAAAATGTCGCCAATGCTAAATGTCAAAAAAGCTTCAATGAAGTCACATATTGCATTCTGGCATGCTGCTTCTCTTCGCGTTTAGTTAAGCAAGTCCAGAGTGATCAATCTGAATTTGTTGCACATTCAATCCCATCCGCTGCCATTAGGACACGGTGTAAGCCAGTCTAAGCTTTGATATAACTTAACCCTGCATACTTGATATTAATCAGTATCATGTGGAATGAGGAATGCAAACACAAGGCCGTGAAATGAACTGTGTCCACCTTGTGTGTCGTGCTGTATCCAGCAGTACCATCTTGGCTATAGTAGTTCAGATGTTTGACTGCTTATTTTTGTGCTAGACAGTGCTATTTGATATAAAAAGAAATAAACCAAAAAGAAATAAACCAAACAAAAATTAATCCAAGGAGAAAACGTTGTTTGGGCATCAAAGACTCAAAGAACGGAAATGGTTGTCAGTTCTTGGACGAGGTGCACCAGCTATGTCCTGGTAGCGAACTGTGGGAACCAAGTTAGGACCCACTCATGAATTTAACATTGCTCCATTAAAGCCTGTTTTAAAAGCAGATTCATGATCTTTGTCTCTCAAGATGACATTCCTCTAGGCTCTCTATAGGCACTCCACCCAGCAACTGGATCGAGGAGCTGTGTGTGTGTGTGTGTGTGTGTGTGTGTGTGTGTGTGTGTAGATGACTGTCTAAGGTTAAGTTCAGATGCTACTGTTGTGTCACTGGCACCAAATCCACCTTTTCTGCTTAAGGATCTTAACTGACAGTCCATCAACCAGGTTCTGGAGGAGAATCAATCCCAGCCTTCCTCTGCATCACAGGGAGAGCAGAACATGCCCATTGAGAGCTCTGAGGGCTTATTTGGCTCCTGCGGAGCCGCAGAGGAGAACACGCTTCCAGCTCTTTGTCTGTTATGGGAGCAAAATTTGGCTTGCTCTACACACAGAGGCTGTGTCATCGGTTGGTAGAAGTCATTTCCTATGCCCTGGATGCACAGGGGAGACCATTTCCTTTTGGTACGAGGGCTCGTTCAGCCAGAAGTGTGGCTACCTTGAGCTGATCTTAAGAGAGAGCCAGGGGACGTGTAGAAGCCTCATGGTCGATGCCTTGCTCTTTTACTCGGTACTGTGCTAATGTATGTGTTTGATTTAACCCGCCCTACAGCAGCAAAGGGCTAACACTCCCCTTATATACGTGACAGAGCAAGAGTTACATCAGTCATTTCTTTGTTCCTTGCCTCCATTTTGGTATAATCCGTCCATTTTTAAGACGTAGTGACAGTCGGAAGGAGGTCAGAATAGATTGTAAGTTACAAATGTACCAACTGATCTGTGAGACCAAGGGATGACATCACTTGCCGTGTGGCTCTGAAATTCTAAAGCTTTCAAGGTCGAAGACTTAATAGGGAGCAATCTCTGCTTTTTAGAAACGCAGGTTGTTCTGCTTCCAGAGGTCACAGACATGAGTTGGTTAACATAGGTCTTTGTGAGGAACAGAATAAATGTAAGCACTTCTTTTTTTAAACTGGACTGACAGCCATTTCTCAGTTTTACAGATCTAGCGTTAACTTAAGCTACGTTAAAGTGCAAAATATTTGTATTATGGTGTTTAAAGACTTACTGATAGAGGATTGCGATTAAATATACATAAATACACCCAATGCAAATAATTCAGTCATTTTGTTCAGGTGTGCTTTAAAATAACCAAGCCCAACACCATAGGAAATTAGCAATTATGGTAGTAAAGTGTGGTGTGGTTTATAGCGGTAAGAATAATCGAAACAGTAAGGCACATGGGATATATTTTCCCATCACACTTGCGATTTTTATGGTCTACTGCTAGAGAGAGATATAAATATCAACTGTTGGAGCAAAACCCCATCTTAGTGTATATAATTGTGTTTGTTTAGGCATCAGCATGGACAGGACGTTGGATTTAATGCAGCCATAGGCGCTACAAGAGTTTGCCAAAGGTATATTAGGCCTCTTTTCTAAATCCAGTTTACTGATAGATCATAAAGAAATTATATTAAATATTCATGCTTCCAAGGTCATTGACCTGGCAACAAAATCAATACTGCACCACAAGTATAGCTGAGTCTTCTAGTTGGCTTGTGGTTTAGGCTAACTGGACGACTTTAGCTGAACTAAGAGTGTCAACTATCCACATTCAGGTGTCTGGCTTTTTATCCATGCCTAAGAGCTGCCTACGTTTACAGCCTCATTGTGGAGGTTGTTTCAAGAGAGACACTAATTAGAGAAGAGAGGAAGCGCTCTTAAGCTGTCTTCAATCATTAAGATTTCTGGTCGCTCTTAAAGGTCCCGATATCTAAACTGAGGAAAGCTCTCACCACTGCTGAGATGCCAAAAAGCACAAAGAAATGTACGTGTAAACTGACCAATGGCAGGCTCTAGCATTCTTTCTTCCCTAACAATGCTTTTGAGGCTGTCTGCCATCTGTAGTTCACTTTTCAGTTTTCTTCCCCTCCTTACATAGAGCAGTGTTATCAAACTGTCAATTTTAGAATGAGAAGCGCTAAAGCAATGCAGGTAATTTCATTTTGTTCAAAGCGGAATTCAGCACAGACATGCAGACAGAACACTCACTATGAACTTCAGAGCTGACAAACCAGTCAGCCAGATCATACTGCAGTGCTTTGATGAAATCTACTTTCAGGGAAAGCACAGAAATGATATAAGGAAATAGGTAATAACTGCACTATTGAGAGCGAATTTATCATTACATCCTATCTGCCTGGGTAAATAGAAAGTTCCTATCTTACCCTTTCGCATTGCAGTTCATGACAATCTTCCATAATGAACACTGACAGATTTCATCAGTGCTTTAAGGAGGCGTGATGGAATGCAAAGGTGGCATAATATTTGTTTACCTGGCTACAGTTCCATCGAGACCTCATTATAACCTTAGTCATTTATTTGTGGCCCAATGTGCCCACTGCCCTCCATTCACATCAAAACATCCAGGTAATCCTAAAAACGGAAAATATCTTGCTGCTCCTGGTTTTGAAGACACAAATTTAATCTCTTAATCTCTGGGGGCGTACAAAAGTTGAAGTCATAATAAGACATGCAGTGGGATGGCATCGGTGATTTTGCTGTCCATTCTTTGAAGAGGTTTAGTATGTGCACTGATTTGCACCACCTGAGTCCCACAAAAACAATAACTGAATGGGTTTTGCTAACTGGTAACACCTTCTGTCATTAGCACATCCATCCGGATCCAGTATGTTGTTAAAGTGCATTTCCAAAAACGTCAGTTAATGAAAACTTCACTCTAGTCTAGTGTTGCACGGTGCACCGATACCTCAAAAATATCGCGATTCTTGGAAATTAAAAATGTCACGATTCCAAAAGATTCCAGATTTCCTTCCAGATTTGTGAGAGACGTAGCCTATTTCATGTTGGTGTGTGCAACTTTCAGTGCCTCCCTATGGACGTCTTTTTTTTTTCTCTTCACGCACGCAACTGCAGCTGTCATTTGACTAGGGATGGCTACACTAGGGATGGCTACATGTGCGAGTGATACAGTGGCCGCCGGTCCACGACTGGTTGACAAAGATGACGCAGGAGTGAGATCTGGAGGTACTTTGCCTACCTTGCTGACAGTGACGGCAAAACTACCCGTAAGTCGACACCTGTTTGTCGTCAGTGTTACAAACAATTCCAAACTAAGGGAGGCAACACCTCGAACTTGGCAAAACACTTGGCCGACAAGCACGCAGAGTTGTACAAGGAGGCTAAAGACCGACAGGTTAGTATGTGAAAGATAACATGATCACGTTCATGCCCTTAAAATATGTAAAATGAGAAGGCTATAGTTTATTTTGAGTGACAAGTTACTATTTTGCACCACTGTAGTTTGACTATAGCCAGGCTAACGCCGCCTAGTGGTAACGGTTAATTTCATTAACCTACATACTAGTCAGGGAACTCACAATAAGCTTTGGTTTTCTCCGTCAAGAAATCGTGTCGGCGAATCAGCGAACAGATCGGGGGCTAAAGGCGATGACGTTGAACTCTAGCGCCCAATTTGAAATAGCATACGTCACAACCAAGCAGTAGCCATTGGTTGAAGCAGAAAGTATCCCGCCCACCGTCATGAAAACTAATGCCTATGGCTGGTTCTCAGACGCTTTGCACGAAGTGAAACAAAGTGAAAGCGGATGATCATATCAGGCTAGTTTGACTAGGCACCTTCACATGAGATGTAGCACTTGGCTTTGAGCAGCTGTATTGCTGTGTCTGGGTCTTTATTTGCACATGTGTGTTTGTCAGTGGGAGGCTTGTGTGAGCATCTGCAGCAACCATTAGAGACGGTAGTTATTTCTTTTAGGTGTCTCACTAGCCAAACTGTAGCTTGCATGCATGGGGGAGAATTTTCTTGCTGCTTGACTGACTCGCTCCAAAACTCTAGCCTGAAATGTATGGTTTTAATATAGTCTAATACAGGCTTTTTTCTTTTCTTTTTTTTTAAATATATGACCCAGTTAGACAGTTTAGTGCTATTTAAATGTACCGTCTCTTCCAAATTTATTTGCATGGGTTCCGTTGTTGACAGGAACCATTAATTATGCAGTAATCGCACAAAATATCTGACATCACACTTAGAGAGCAGAAGCCCAAACTGCATGTAGCACAGGGGTCAGAAGGTCATAACAAAATCATTTATGGGATAGAGATTTTCCCCAAAATGGACACCTCTATCTGACCTATGACTCAGCACTGGTCCACTCATTAAATGAAAAAAGGAAGAAAGAGAGGAAAACTTGGGATAGATGCTAACATATCTATGGTGAGATAACGTTACGGATACTAACGTATCCTCGGTTCTCTGAGTGAGAAGCAGAAACGTACGAGTGGATGATGCCTATCATCTCCTACTTTTCTGAAGTCAATTTTAACCAACCCTTTGAAAAAAGGGCAGTAAGCGCTCTGACGCGCGCAGGCAACTACTTAGACAGCCCTGCGTGACGTCAGAAAGTCTATATATTGACTGCGCTTACGCTTCAGGTCCTCTTTGCCAAGCTCGCCAGCGTTGGCGACTTGAGGCCCGAAGCGTACGTTTCGGCTTCTCACTCAGAGAACCGAGGATACGTTAGTATCCGTAACGTTCTCTTTCGTTTCGAAGCTGAAACATACGAGTAGATCACTACAACCAAGCCTCAAGAGCCCTACACCGAGGAGCCTGAGGTGGGAAGACCCATGGGACCGCCGCCGGGCCCAGAGAGAACACTCTTTGCTACACCCGGCCTGGTGACGTCCAATGTGTAAAAACGCGCGAAGGTGTTGCCTGAGGCCCACGAAGCGCTCAGACAGATATCCTGCATAGGGACGCCTTTCCAGAAGGCCCAAGAAGCCACCACTCCACGGGTGGAGTGCGCCCTGACATGAGCAGGCGGAGGAGCACCCGCCGCCTCATATGCCAGACGTATGGCTTCGGCAAGCCAATGCGACATGCGTTGGGTAGACAAGGCCTGACCCTTGGCACGCTCACCATGGCAGACGAACAACTGGTTCGTCTTCCTGATGCTCTGCGTACGCGTCTAATAGGCACGAAGCGCTCTGACTGGGCACAGAGTGACGGGCACAGAACCGCCCGTCTCAGGAAGGGCTGAGAGCTCAATGACCCTCGAACGAGGGTCAGTAGACAGCACTTTCGGGCGAGAAAAGGGATTTGGTCGCAGCGTTACCCGCGCGTCATCTTGCGTGAATTCAAGACAGTCAGGACTGACTGACAGGGCAGTCAGATCGCTAACATACTTCACCGAGACCAGAGCGAGCAGAAGCGCAGTCTTAAGGGAAAGCATCCTTAGACTGGCACTCGACAGAGGGTCAAAGGGCGTAAGAGCCAGTCCGCGTAGGACAGTGGCCAGGTCCCAAGTAGGGACCGAACGTGTGGAAGAGGGGCAAAGCCGCCTGACGCCCTTCATGAAGCGCGACGCAAGGGGGTGAGCGCCTAGGGAAACGCCAGCATAGCCAACATGGCATGCTGAAATAGCTGCGAGGTACACCTTCAGAGTAGAGGGTGTACGACCCTGATCAAACAGGTGTTGCAGAAAAGCAAGCACCTCGCCAATAGGGCAGACTAGAGGATCACAGCCTCTGTCTCTGCACCATGTGCTGAACACACACCACTTCAGTGTATACAACAACCTAGTGGACGTAGCTCTAGCAGCCTGAACAGTCTCTATAACTGTGCCTGACAGGCCGCTCTCTAGGAGACGTGCCCGTTCAGGGGCCAAGCCGTCAGTCTCCACGCTTCCAGCTTGGGGTGCCACAGCGACCCATGAGCCTGAGATAGGAGATCCCTCCTGAGAGGGAGGGTCCAAGGCTGGCCGTCCAGCAGTGAGACCAGATCTGAGAACCAGCTCTGAGATGGCCAATTGGGGGCGATCAGAATCACCCTGTGAGCCTCCGCTCTGATCCTGGCCAACACCTGACGCATCAGAGGAAGGGGGGGAAAAGCGTAGAGCAGACCTCGCGGCCACGGATGTGCCAGCGCGTCTGACCCTAGCGGCGCATCTCGCTCCAGCGAAAACCACGCTGGACAGTGAGCGTTCTCTCTCGAGGCGAAAAGATCGACTCGTGCCCGCCCGAAGCGGGACCAGAGGCTGTGCACCACGGCTGGGCAGAGGCGCCAGTCGGTTGCACGCGGAACACCCCTGGAGAGGAGGTCCGCGCCTGTGTTGCGCACACCGGGCAAGTGCGACGCCCTGATCGACAGGAAGTGGCGGGAGGCCCAGGTGAGCAGCTTGTACGCTAGGCGAAACAGGTCTGGAGAGCGCGTGCCGCCCTGGCGATTGATATAAGCCACTACAGTGGTGTTGTCTGTACGCACCAGAACGTGTTCTCCTCCGAGAAGAGGGAGAAACTCCTTCAGAGCGCAAAAGACAGCTAGGAGCTCTAACACACTGATGTGTAGCCTCCTGGAGGCTGTGCCCCACGTCCCCCCTGGCGGGGAGACCGCAGCAAACGGCGCCCCAGCCGCTCTTGGACGCATCGGTGGTCACCGTCATGCGTCTGGCTACAGCGCCCAGGTCGCCGCCTTTGGTGAAGGACGACGGCCTGCGCCAATGCGCGAGGGCTAGCCACATGCGTCTGGATTCTAAGATCCGACGGGCGGGGTTCGACCTGGAGGACACACCTAGTTCCGCTAAGGCGAGCTGCAGCGGGCGTAAGTGTAGAAGGCCGAGTGGGACAGCGCCACCCGCGGCGCACAGGAGGCCCGTCAGTCTGAGACTGGCCGAAACGCAGGCACCTAGTCTGAAGTGGTGTAGACACGCCCTGACGTCCTGTAGTCTCTTCGGAGTGAGCGTCGCCCTCATTGAGCGTGAGTTCAGCCTCACGCCCAAGAACTCGACCTCCTGAGAGGGAGAGAGCATGCACTTGCTTAGGTTTACTAAGAAGCCCAGATCATGCAGGTGACGCAAAACAGTGTGAGCCTGTGACGTTAGGAGCTGTCTGGAACCCGCCAGCAGCATCCAGTCGTCCAAGTAATTGAGGAGTCTGATACCCTGAGCGCATAGAGGAGCGATCGCCGCCTCCACGCACTTGGTGAAGCACCGAGGTGCCAGAGACAGACCGAAAGGGAGGGCTGAGTACTCGTAAGCTCTGCCCTCGAAGGCAAAGCGTAGAAAACGCCTGTGCCTCGGGACTATACCTATGTGAAAATAGGCGTCCTGAAGGTCTATGGTGACCATGTAATCCCCCTGGCGGACTGACTCCGCCACCATACGCCCCGTGAGCATGCAAAAGATTTGAGCGAGGCATTGAGCACTCTGAGATCTAGAATAGGGCGAAAAGCGCCCGACTTCTTGGGCACTAGGAAGTACGCACTATAACGGCCTGCGCGCGCGAGCGTCGGATCTACGCGCTGAATAGCGCCCTTTCTCAAGAGATCGCGAAGCTCCTGTCTGAGAGCAGAGGCCCTGGAGGGGGGCACCACTGACTCCATGACACCTCTGAAGGGCGGGGGTGGCCACCTGAACTGCAGTTGATAGCCCTTCAGCACTGTTGAAAGAACCCAACGTGACGTTGTGCACATCGCCCAATTCTGCCTGAGCAGAGCGGCGGAATGAGGAGGCAGCAAGGACAAACGAAGTGCTATGCTGCCTCCGAGTGGCACTAGGGGGGCCGAGGTCAATGACTGAGGCTGTCCGCGGAGCTGTAGAGCGTCCGACTGACAGGGTAGAGACCCGACGTAACATGGGGGCTGAGGGCAAGCCAACCGTGTGTGAGACCCCTGGGCGTTCACGTGTGGTTGGCGAGCCGCACACATCACTCACGACACCCCGTGGGGCGGCCGACCTGGCGTGCATGTCAGCGATATCCGAGGTCGGTGAGCTGCGCACTTCACTTGCAACGCCCCGTGGGGCGGTCGACCTGGAGCACGTGTCAGCGACGTTCGTGGTCGGTGAGCTGCGCACTCCACCCGCAACGCCCCGTGGGGCGGCCAACCTGGAGCGTGCGTCAGCGACAATCTTGAAGAGGGGGGAGAAGTTTCCCGTCTGCCCAATGGCAGAAGTGTCAGACGGCGACAGAGGACGCGGAGACTGTGACATTAGTAGAGGCCTCGGCGCCACCTGGGCGCCGTCGAGGCGTGACGTCATGCAAGGCGCATAGCGCACAGCGTGCATAAGCTGAACGCGCGGCGGAGACCGAATCGGTGCCCCAGTGCGCGACAGCGCTGACAGAGCAGAGAGCGTCCTCCGGCCGGGGCTCATCGTGAAACATTGCCCCAGAGGGGCGATAGTGTGTGTGCGGAGTGCTTGTGAACAAGGCAAACTCAGCGCCCCCTCAGTAGTTCAGCCAGAAGTACCTGTCTATGACGACCAAAGAGCCAAGGGAGCGCCCGTCGGCTTTAATGGCCGCCCTGATGGCCAGCGAGGTGAGAGCGGTAGGTCTGCGCAGCTGATGGAAGGTAAGATCCGACGGCTGCACAGAGATCTGCCACCAGTTCCTCAGACAGAGAGGAGAGGAGAAAGGCGGTGTTCATCACCCTTATCGCCTGGCCTGTACAAATGAAGGCCTTCGAAACGAGCTGGCACGGCTTTGAAGGAAGCTCGGGAGGCGATGTCCAGGTGGTGGCAGAAGATGGCGCTAGACAGCCAGCGACCGCATCTTCAACGCGAGGGAGCTGCATGAGACCACTGGCGCCTGCTCCGTCCATCGCGTAGAACGCCGCGTGGCCCTGGATAGGGGCAATGGCGGCGAAGGGAGCCTCCCAGGAGGCCTGCGCATCAGCCACGACAGTGGGGTGAGCAGGGAGCGGGAGGGCATCAGGAGAGGAGAAGGGGTCGAAACGCCCTCCCGGACAGCGCTGAGGCGGAGGCAGGCCAAGCCTGCTAGCCGCCTGTGTAGCCAACTAAGCTAGCTCAGAAGCTAACTGGGCGGCGTGGGTCTTCAAAATCGGTGGCAGATCCTCCACAGTGGCGCATCCTTTAGCGGAGAGGAAGGAAGCGAGCTCCTCCTCGTCCACAGCCTCAATAACCAGGTCGTCATCATTGACCTGAGGCGGCGAAGTAGCCACGCGGGCAAAGGCAGCGCCGATGGAGCTAGCAAGGCTAGCCAGGTGGGCCGCGGTTAGCTGACTAGCTGGTAGCTGACTAGCCGCTGAGAAGCTAACCGACGGCCGAATAGCCACTGAAGACCGGTCGATTAGCCCATCCAGGTGCGAGGACGCCGGGGGAAAATCGATAGAAATGGCAGGCGGGGAGAGCACTGACGCCAACGGGGGTAGAAGCCGCCCCTGGACTACCAGTGGAACCCACGAAAAATGCCGCTGTGTTGGCAATAGCCGCAGGGGAGAGGCGTTCGCAAGCCGAGCAGAGATCTGGTCGCGAAAACGCGAGCATAGCATGCTCACTCCCCATGCAGATGAAACATAGAGCATGGCGGTCGGAGAGCGCCATGGGACGATCACAGTCGGTACAACGACGAGTAGCCATCTTGCGTCTCGAGGTACCAGAAGTTAGGGACCGGCGTGAGCACTTGGAGCAAGACGGAACCCCTCGGAGAGCTTTGAAAAAAGCTGTTGTGGTGGGCTTTCAAAAAAGCCGTTGGTTTTTAGAATATTTGCTAAGGCAAACGGAAAAAACGACTCAGAACACACGCAGTAGGCGAGGTGAGTAGTTGCCTGTGCGCGTCAGAGCGCTTACTGCCCTTTTTTCAAAGGGTTGGTTAAAATTGACTTCAGAAAAGTAGGAGATGATAGGCATCATCCACTCGTACGTTTCGGCTTCGAAACAAAAGAGAACAGTCTCTGCTACTGCACTGCTCGCTCGCTCTCTCTCTCACACACACACACACACACACACACACACACACACATTACACACACACCTATGTACACACACACACACAGTCCATTTTGCAGGTACAGATGGAATTCCATAATGACGCCCTGACCCCACAGTCTTGGGTGTGGAAGTCATTACAGGTAGACTCAGAGAGGGTCAGCAATCCAACATTAATTGCCCTCCTAGTTGAAAGACATATTTCTGATGACGGATATCCCAGCTGCAGAGCAAGCCTCGCAACCACGGGATGACAAGGTTTATAGTTAATTGGCACTCAGCCGGTGAGTCTAATGCCCCGTAATGTGTCAGATGTACTAAGTAGGAAGTAGGTGGAGGAATTGGTGGGACTGTGAAAGCGTCTTTGTCATGCCAACCTGTAATGTTGCAACATGTAAAGGTGGTGTGAAAAAGACATGCAATTATCCCTCTGATGTTCTTAGGCTTACTATGTGTGTGTGTGTGTGTGTGTGTGTGTGTGTGTGTGTGCACTTCTTCTAATGGCACTTCTTCTAGGGCTGATGTGTTTTAATGGCAGTAAAGGGGAGGCTGCAGTGGGTGCGATCGCACTCTGGCACTGGATTGCAGCTTATAAGACGCAGTGTGTGGGAGACGGGTGCAAAATGACACGGCTAACAGGGGAATCATGCATACAACACAGCACATCGGCCCGAAGCATTTTGATGCCATGCAAAATGGATCACAATACATTGTTTACTGTAAAAATAGTCTTCATTTGCTCTCTGAAATCAAGGAAGAAAGAGAGAATATGAACCCTTTTGGATGCAGGACAAGGCCATTATATAAAGACTAAGGAGTGTGCCTGCACATCATTGGATGTTGCTCTATTGAAGCGCATAGATTCATTGATTGATTCAGTGCGGTGGAGGGAGGTCTTAATTGATGGATGGGATAAGTGAAAGCCTATAACCCCATGGAAAGCCTTGTCCTTGATTTAGACAAATTAATATCTGGAGAGCCATAACTCTCCATAGCCACCTGAATGGGTGTCTGGGGAGGATGCTGTGCTACATGCAACACCAGTGCTTATGTACAGACTCACTGTGATGGATGCTATTTTCAAAAGCTTTGGAAAACCTTTTGTTTATCTATTGTGCTTTGTTGATCTGTGTTTGTGACTTATTTGTTCAGCACAGTGTACATAAAATAATTTCTTTGAATAATGTTGGTTTATGTTTACAAAATACTGGAGTTATATTGCAATGCAATTATGTGTAGTTCTACATTCTTATTCATAATTCATAGTTCACATATGCTATGATTTTATGATTTGATAATACAGGAGTCCTTTTCTGTTAGGAAAAAAGATTTCATAAAGGATCATCACCACAATAAATTTGCACTGATGGCTTAGGAGGTGCTATATGCTGCAGACAATATTCCTGCCAGTTCTTCCAACTTTAGTGACGTTAGTGATCCCAGTGCTGTTCATTCATGTGAATGGAATAGATCTCAGGGAAATAGCTTATAGCATATAAATTAAAAACTATATGCTGATAATAATATACTTCTGGTACATGTATGTGGTGAGGATCACTTTTGTAGGGTGTGTGAAGGTTGTTCTCTTGGTTCAGACTGGCAAATGTCTTGTGGACTGTGAAAGATCAAAATCTAAATAAACCACCACTACCGCATTTGAAAAACCTGGATGAAACACCCCGGCCTGGCTTGATCTGGAGTGATTTCGGTACGCTCATGGTGGCTTTCAGTCCCAGACCTCAAGGGCCTCTCTGTCATCAGCTCTCCCTCCCAGTTGTGTTCTGACTCCTCTCTTTAAGGGTCACTTGAAAGGAACACAGGCTGTATTGATGGGGAGTTCACACTGTGAAGTGGCGCCTGTATGGCCAGTCCAAAGCTGGCTCATCTGCCAGATCTAAAGCCCCCAGCTGTGGATGTGCCCTGCGCCGCAGATAGGATGAGCATCTGGGTCGGCCCTGTTTGTGCACTGGCAATATTCAATTGTTTTCCCCCTCACGCTAGCCGGCTGAATATGGCATCATCACGCAGAGCAGAGGAAAAGCTTATTTTCAAGTCATATACTCCTGTTGTTGTTTTAAAAAAACAGGCAGAAGTAGATTGGTGAATCTCATCTCAGGCGTGCCTCTAGGGATGGAAAGGTTAGAACAATTCTACGGGCCTGGCAGTGTTTGGGAGGGTAGAGAGCATTTTAATATTATAATCATGTTTTGGGGGCAGATTTATTGTCTGTTAAAGGGCCCAAAAGATCTAGCAGCACCTCTGCCTCATCTTGATCTGGAAGCCTCCAAACACACACACACTCACACACACACACATGTTCAAAGTTAATAAAGACGGTTAATAGTTCTTGTTCTTTGCATGAGGTTTGTGCTTTTCTCCTGCACAGCTACTTTGAATGGTTGGTTGGTTTCACAAACTTTTAAGAACTATTTTTTTTCCGTGACATTTTCAGCATAAAGGCATCCTTCAAACAGCTCAGGCAGTTCCTTGCGCTAATTGACTTTGGCTCTGGCATGCAGGTAAATCAAGACTTTCATTGTGTCCGTCTGGAACTGGAGAGAAAGGAACGGAGCTGCGCAATCACTCTCTTCCCATAAGCTGGAGGTATGCTGCAGATATGACACTCCCGTTTGACTCAACGCGCTCACCATTCACAAAACAGACAGGTGCAGAGAATCACAGGATTAGGAGAGCTCCTTATGTTTTTGCGGAACAGTCAACACCTGGCCATAACAGAGAGAGGCAGGCAGAGAGAAGAAAGCACATCGGCCCAGAATGCAATAAATAATAAGCTTCAGAGAATTACGAAAGCACAACCCCCCACTGACACAGTCTTGTGTGTGTGTGTGTGTGTGTTTGCCTGTGTGTGTGTGCAGAATGCAGTAACTGTGTACAATCTTTTATTAGGAAATGGCCTATGCTTGTCACTCAGGGGCCATCAGAATGTAATCTTTATATTTTTCTCACATCTGTTTTGCCTTTCTAGGACTGATGTGTTCACGATTGAGGTTATGGCTTCATCATAGCAAGGTTATAATAGACAATTCATATTCATTCATGTTCATCAAAGGTGGAGGGTCATTCTATTTGAATGGTTTTTTGTCTTCATAAAATCAATTTACTGTATGTTTGCAAATACTGTCCTACCAGAATCTGTGTTTTACTTTTCGCTGGCATGACAAACTTAAACTGGTGAACAAATGAGCTGTGGGAATTGTTTCATGGATTCCAGATGCAAGCATGGATCACATAACAATACTCCATGGATTTATATAATGTGATCTGATTGCTGTTTTGTGAGTATGTATGTAATCAACCATACATAATACATACAGATGCCTATATGTATCGGAAACCGTAAATCATGAACACTGGCAGTAAAATAGCATTTTGAATTTGCAGAATTGTTCCCTTTGGATCTGTGTCTTATTTGACAGGGTTGGAAAACTGTGAGAAGTTTCCATGTAGTATGATGTCATTGAAATAACTTAGTGTACCATTTTACATCATGATCACTTCGATTTTTTAACCAAGCAGCAATGTTTTAGTTTTCTTTAAAAACACTTTATTTGTGCAGTAAGATATTTTGTGAATTCATTAGACACTTTTGCTTAGTTGTTAGGTACACACACACACACACACACACACACACACACATATATATATATATATTAGGGCTGTGCGATTGTGCCAAAAATCAAAATTGCAATTTTTTTCAGCCAATATTGCTATTGCGATTTTTCACAATAAAAGCCACAAGCAACAAATATGTCCTATTAATATGCATATTTGCACACAATGTCAAATTGTCACAATTTTGTCACAAAATTAAAAATAGAAAATGAACTACTCATTAATCAGCATATTTTGATTGAAGAGAATATCTTGTTACGTTGACCCCAATCCTTGTTTAACATAGTGCAGAGTGTAGCTAACAGACAAGTCTATGCATTAAGTCTATGCAGTTGCAAAACAAAAAGAATTGCGTGCCTCTGCGATTTTGAAATTGTGTATCTCAAAATTGCACTTATATTGCAAATGCGATTAATTGTCCAGCCCTAATATATATATATGTGTGTGTATAAAAATCATTTCCGTAGGCTGCAAAATGGTTCCCTGGGATCCTTTTATTCCGATACGTCTCTAACAGGGTCCAGTGCATGAATGATGGATGGAGCCTGAGAATAACCTTATCTCAAAAGATAGCCGGGCCTGGTGCCTTCATTTATCACATAGGCATGAGGTACACTGGTTCTGCCTACCCTTACCATGGTGGCCTTTGATGAATCCGTCTCTGGTACGGGCTACTATCTGACTTAGGCGCACTAGATGTATGGGGGAGGCAGGTGGCCACTGATAAAGTGAAGGGTGGGTTGGTGCACATTCAAGAATTAATCCCCCATGTAATGGCTGGTCAATACGATGAGTAAGCTCATTTTGACACATTTTCTGGGAGGCATTTTATTTTGCCTCTCATCAGCCAAGAGTAGTGAGGAGACCACATGGTAAAGAAGTGATAAAGACGTGGGAGAGGGGGTATATCAGTGTGACATATTAAACACAGATACAGATGTGTGTATCCCTCTCGCTCCATATTGCCCTAGGCCAGGGGTAGGCAAACTATCTGACTCGTGGGCCACAATGGGTAATAAAATAAAAAAGGGGCTGTGCCAGGTGAAGATGGATGTAGTGTTTGTGTGAAGTAATTTAAATGACACGTAAAAGCCATTTTATTTCACAGATTTGGCCTTGTTTTTTAAAGATATATTTTTGGGGTGTTTTGCCTTTTATTCAGACAGTGACAGTGGAGAGACATACAGGAAATGAATGGAGAGAGAGATGGGGTAGGATCGGCAAAGGACCACAGGTCGGATTCAAACCCGGGTTGCCAGAGTCATGGCACGACGCATTAGCCCACTGAGCTACAGAGCCTCCGGTTTAGCCTTTAATAGTTAATAAAGCATGAATAATAGCAGTGATGTATAGTAACTAAGTAAAAATACTTCACTACAGTACTTAAGTAGGTTTTGGGAGTATCTGTACTTTACTTGAGTTGTTAAGATTTCCTAAGACAAATGCCGGCTGTATAGTTACAAATATTAGAATGAATTGAAGTTTGTGGTAGACTAACTGAGTGTTTTGGTGAAGCTGATTTATAATTGGACAAGTGCAAACAATAATTGCAATAAGCAACTTTTTAGATTAATTTACCTTCTTCATAGTCTTTTATATGATTAAATGGCTTATGAGTGACATACTGTAAAGATTCTCTCAGTCGCCTCTATTGAAATTTCTGCAGTTACTACATTTGCAGGATCGAAAACTCTGGGATGGAGGAAACTAAACTGAAATTACATTACATCAACATCACATGTATTACTTAATGCACAAAAATGATTATGGCTGGTTTCTATCCTTTTCTTTGCAAAGAAATTCAAATGAATGGAAAAAATGTATAACAGTGTTGCTAATTTTTGTTGTTGTAAGCTACATGTTTCCTACTTGTCCTTTTACTCTCATTACTTAAGTACATTTAATTATAGATTACTTTACCTACTTAAAGGTCTCCTTCCAAAATAAACCGTTTAAGACTTGATGTTTTTACTTTGCCATAGGTCAGCCCAAGTTGTACTTCTATGCTCAACTTCAAAATGCTCTCCTACCCCTGTAGTCTGTATTCGCCTGTGATAGAAAACTGCCGGGAAAAACAAGTGAATCGGAAAAGCCGTACAAAGGTACGTCAATTTGAACATTAGCTATGCAGTTAACCCGCCCTCAAGAAAACGTTAGGCTGCCTGCAGACAGACCCACTAGAGGGAGCGTCACAGTGTTGTTAGCCAATCAGAGGCGATACATTTGCATATCATTAATATTCATAAGAATCCTCTCGAGCTATCCCTGCTCTCGTTTTCTAATTAACTAAAATAGTTTGAAACAAGACAACCACAGCATATTTTTTGTCGAAACTAACTCTCATGACATTATTTTAGACAAGAGACCACCACAAAATTAATGAAAATACGATGGATTGAGACCTTTAAGTACAGTATAGATACTTATAGACTTTTACTTGACTAACATGCTAGTAGAGTACTTGAACTTCTACCAAAGTCATTTTTTGGTAGGGTGTCTGTACTTTTACTCAAGTCGAACATTTGGGTACTTTATACAACACTGAATAGTAAAGCATATGCTGTTTTTCAAAACATGCATTTAGCAGTAAAAAAAAAGACATTACAGGGAAAATGTCAAATAAATACGGCTGATCAGTAATATTGTGACCATTCCACCATTTTTTTTTAACAAGGTCTGGTCATGACTTTTGGTGAGACATTTCCTTCCATTAGTGTTCCTACTATTGGATGAATGCCATAGGGTATGGATGGTGGTGGGGGTCGATTTTCCATGAGCAGTTCCTGGCTGGCTGCGTTTTTGTTTTTCGCTCTGGAGAATGAAGTTGTGATCCATTGTGACCCCATGCTGCCCACTCTCTCTGACCTGCAGCTGCACAGGTATGGCTAATGTTTATATTTTTGTTTCTTTGCTTTTACTCTTCGCAGTAAATAAGAGTTGCAGGCTACACTGTGCGCTTCAGGCCTGTGCGCTTCAGGCTACGCCATACATAAACCTCCCTGTGGTCAGCCTTGTTTTGTACCTCTCATTTGACAAACGCATATTCTAACAGAGTAAGTTATATTTCATGTAAAGTCGGTAATTGAGCTTCTTGGACTTTTGCAGAGCAGGGGTAATATCATGGCTTGGCTGGCTGCTTCCTCCATGGTCAGCAGAAGGAACACAACAACCAATTACCAAGGCGTTCATATATTTTACAAGTCCATAGGAGCCTGCTACCTGGTACTGTGGGTACTGTGTGGCTCAAGTGTGGGAATGTCTGCAGTGGCACTAATCTAGTGTTGAAATGGACTCTCACCAAGAGCTCACAACCATATTAATGAACCCATTTCACTCCCCTCACTGACCCATGTTTTGGTACCACTTTACATTACAGCCTGCATGTGAATTATTGTGTAAGGAGTAGGTAAATAACAAATGTAATGTACTGTAACAAAATAAAAATGTTAGAGTGTAGTTACAAGAACAAGTCACTGTCTACATTATATCTTCATTTTGTTATATTTGAAATCTTTTTATTCAAGATGTGTTAGCTGCAGGGCCGTACACAGACCTTTTGAGGGGCATGTGCTGAAATTAAAAAAAGGGCACCCCCAACCCCAAAACAATAACACACAATAATATTCTTATATTATTTGACAAAGCCATTTAAATTATACATCTGAATTATATCTAAATATCTAAATTATATTTTATGATGGCTTGGCATTATACAATGCCAATTCATCTTATAGCCCACATCTAATATATTTTACCTAGCTGACAAGCAGTGTTGGGCAAGCTACTCAGAAAATGTAGTTACCTAAGATACTAGTTATTCCACATCAGAGACCAAAGCTACCTGAAGACCAAATGTAGCAAACTAAGTTACAAAAAAGTAGATTAACTACACATGAGCCACTTTGTACAAAAAGCCTATAATAATAAATTATCCAACCTTCTAAGATTATATTGTTGATTAAACTAACAGCTCTCTCAGAAGCTATACAATGGTAGCCTAACTGATGTGTGTAGTCTGAAGTGTAATCTACTGATGTGACTGTTTACTGTAATGTCACTATACATTATGGACATTTTTAATTACGGCACCACTGACTCAACAAATGCATCACAATAAATGGATGTTCCATGTAGGCTATGGCCTAGATAGAAGATTTGCTGTTGTGAGCTATTGCTCTTAGCTTTAAAGGCCCACTATAGCAACATTTTTCAGTTAATGAATCCGTTTCATACTGTTTAGGATGCTAACATGAGTCATTACACGGCAAACGGACTGTGTAGAATGTGCCACTGTGGCCTACAACAGTAGATACAGCATTTGCAATGTTCAACAGCAGCAGTCCGCCTCCAATAGAATGCAGTGCAATACAATGCAATACAGCGGTCTTTAGAGGGAGCTTGTGAGAGAAAAAAACAGAACGTTGCGTAGCTACCAAACTACATGGCCAAAAAAAAATAGCTAAACTACTGTATGACGACATCACATTATGTCAACATCACACCGGATTATATGAATACTAGTGTTTATTTCATAAAGACAACTTGGCACTTATTCAAACATGATATTTTACCATTACAAGACGAAGACGTTCATCTGCTTCTGCTCTATCACTGACTGATGTGCTGAAGCTTGCGGCACTCAGGGGGGCGCAGTTGTGAAGTTTGACTGACAGGTTGAACTGTTCCAAGAGATACGCTTTTTAATTTTATTTAATTTTTAATTGGTTAAGTTTTAGTTAAAATACAAACAGACGAAAAAGGTTACCAATAGCAATGATTTATTTTAAAAAAAATCCCTAAAAAAGGACACATCCGAGTGCAATTCCAAAAAGGGCATGTGCTCTGTACAGGATGAGACCTATGTGTGCACGTGCCTGGTTAGCTGGCATTTGTCATATGTATTAGGGTTAGGCAAACTACTCTATAGTTTATATCTTCCTACAGCATAACTATTTTGGTTGGTGATGTTTGTGAGATCTTATTAATCCTGTACTTATTTAGCAATCACAACAATATTAACACGTCAACTTTTGGTCAATAACTCTGCAAGTGCATCTCACAGACCTTTATGAGTGCTAATGCATCTCTTTACTGCGATTGCATTACCATTCACAGATTATGTACAGCAAATTGGCTGAGCTTGATCTAATTGCAGACAACACTGGTGGTTGTTTACCTTTTCATGATGCCCTGAGGCTTATATGGTGCATCTCAAATGCCTCCTGTACTAACAATGTTACATATACAGTTCTATTTTGTTACGTCGATCAGACCTACTTTACTCAATAATCTGTGGGCTGTAATCTAAAACCAATCTTACGCATTTTTTTACCAATAATGATGGCCTTTTTTCTGTCCAAGCTACAGCCAATAGCTGTGGCCTATACTGGTTTGGGCTTCAGGCTTGTCACTGAAGGGTTGCCAATTCAATTCCGGCCAGAAGACCACGGCTGAAGTACCCTTAAGCAAAGCACTGCCCGGACGTCACGGTAACAGGCAGCCCACTGCTCCGGGGTTTTGCTGTGCGCTTCACCTCCATGTGTGTGCACATTCTTCTGAGTCAATTTCACTAATCCAAGATTGGGTAGATGCACAGAACAAAGAGGATATACTGTAAATTTACTAAACAAACAGGAATAAAGGAACATGTGGAGGAGAGTGGACACACTAAGAGCCCAGTGCTTCTCTTGGATAGTTGGGTTTTATTCAGTTCATGCTCCTATATCAATTCTTTTTTCCACATCACTTACTCTGTTTGATCTCAGGTGGCATGTTTTGCACAAGGTCTTCTATAGACCACATTAAAGATCTGAACCATTTTGTGTTCAAACTAGAGCACTATTTAAATCTAATATAATTATATTCATCATATATCAGAAAAGGACACAGCCTTGTTATAAATTTCACTATTGCAAGTTTTGTTCCACTACCTCAATTAAGCATTACAAAGGGTAACTAAATTACAGACTTTTGTTTTATGTGCAGTCTCTTTGAAGCTTTATCTTATCTGTTTATATTTGCTGATTGTCTCCCCTCCCCTGACGTGGGCCAGTCAACAGCAGTCACATGATTACATACATCTCTGAACCCATCTTCATTATCCTGTGTGGGCCTTTGTGCAGGAACACTCACAAAGGATGCATCTGAAATACATTGTCATAAATACATTGCCATGATTAGTCTTTTGTTTTTGTGTGTGTGTGTAGCTTTCCCTAAATAGACCAATTAGGGTTCCATTCAATCCTAATTACATTAGAAACATGTTTTGGTACACAAGTTCATCCACTGTCAAATCACAAGTTTCATGGCAATTAAGCACTTCACAGAGAAGATAATGTGGATTGCGTCTGTGAAATGTGTTTAACAGACTGCCATTACCTACCAAAACAAATGCATACAGGCCTGATTTGAGCACCGGAAGGGTAGGTTAAAATGCTACTGTAGTTCACATACTGTAACTATTGCTGTGTTGTTGTGGGGTTAGAGCCCTCTCCATTACCAGTTGTTATCTGGTTAGGAAGTAACACCCCTGATCAGTACAGTAGTTGTGACTGACTCCAGGATTGGTAATTGGTAATTGATTGTTGCTAGAGCAAACTCAGATTTCCAAGCAGTATGTCTGGTTTCCCAGGCTTTGACTATGTATGTGACTCATTCAAGGAAATCGAGCAATTCTGAGACTGTTCTAAAAAAAGCTTGTGATAGGTGTCCTTAGATCTGGCCCAGCCCAGCCAGCGTCTGCAGAACCATCGGCAGTGAGTGATTAAAACAGTCTGGGCCACTGATCAAACTACACAAACTGAGGCCTAATGCTGTGCGGTGGTGTCCTTTTGCTAACCTTCCAATCCAACCTGCCTCAACACTGGCCCTTGAGTAGTCTACTGTGATGTCAGCTTTTGGTGGTTAACCCCACAACTGGACCTCAAAGACCTTTCATCAGCTGCTAAGCAAATCTGCTTACAGCGGATGCATCACCCTTCCCAAATTACCCACAGCAAATTGGATGAACTTGATCAAATTGCAGACCACACTGGTGGTTGTTTACCTTTTCATGATGCCACGAGGCACATATGGCACATCACAAATGCCTTCTAGGCAATCTTGGTGAGTGATCACACAGTCACATGAAGGTGACATATTCTTTGGCTTGTGAAGATCACTGGATGGATGCGGGTCCTTTTAAGTTCAGACGCGTGCTGGTGACTGAACACAAGGCTCTACCTTCATCCGCAGACTCTGGTGCAGCTCATGCAGAAGAATTCAGATTCTTTGGTTCTGGGTGAAAAGGTATGTGTGTGTGTTTGATCTGTGACTGTGTGTGTGTGTGTGCATGTGTGTGTGTGCTGGGGAAAGTAGGAGAGGGTCGTGATCTTAACAGCAGTTCTTGGTTGTTCTATCATGTTTGTTGCTCTTGAAGCAGGCAGGTAGGTAAGTTTTAAAGGGCATTTTTGGTCCACTTGTGTCATGCTGGCAGTAGGAAGAAATAAAGATTACTTCAAGCACTTGTTCTGAGAGGTATTTTAATTTTAGTATCTATTTGAAGTGGTTTGTGAAAACTGTATATCCTTTAAGAACAGTGACATTTGGGTTGCTCTTTAAAAGGATCTGTTGCTAGTCAGACATGTTTTGATTTTGGATTTTATTACAAGTTTAGACCACCCTTTAACTCGTAAACTGCTAGCTGTAGTTAGTTTAATCAAATCAAGGTCCAAGCTGTTGAAACACATAGACACCATCCACACACCAGGTGATGTCACTTTTTTACCCAGAAAGTAGGCAAGGCAAGGCAAGTTTATTTATATAGCACATTTCATACACAGACAAGGCAGTTCAATGTGCTTTACAAAGATAAAGTTGAGAGAAATAAACACAATGGCATCTTAAAAGCTCTGCAGATGGAGGGACTTACTGAAAGTTTTAAGGAAGCAATAGCACACAAGGGTCAAATAGCACACAAGAGGGAAGTTATGCGGGTTATGGGGCTATGGAGTGGAGCAAAGTGTCATTACATCCCCAATTACCATGGTAACACTAGGCAGCATAACTCATGGATTGTTACACAAATGGATTGTTACTTTTTTAAAAGAATGGTTAACATATTAACCTGTAGTGTTTTCATTACAGGACACAACAAGAAATGCCTTGTTGGTCTTTATAACTGATCGTCAACCAACTGTAATGGACTAATGATCAGTTTGATAAACGGTGCCAGTCTCTTTCAGATCTTCCAAAGCAAACTCTCACTTGCTCACCCACTCTCAATGGGTATGTTATATTTCAGTGCTTTGTTGTTCTATAACTTGTATAAAATCATCGCCTATGCTAATCATTTCCCAGAGTTTGGTGGCCTATATGGGAAGCATTGTGACTACACCTGGATTTGTTGACTTGACCTGGATATTGTTTTGCAATTTCTGTAACAATAGCCCTGTTGCAACAATGACTGAAGATATTTTATTTCTGAGGTAAAAACCGTCTTTAGTGGAATGGTGGGCAGTCTTTTAGTGATACGACTTAAAAGCCCATTTAACACTAAAAGCAATGTGAAGCACCTACTTAGATAGATTACATATATTTTGCGAGCTGCCAAAATGATTGTTTGTAGTTTGTCGGCTCAATTTCATATTACATCCTTTTCGGCATAGAGCAACTTTTAAGAGAATTTGTAACTTAGCAATTTGTAACTTAGCTTAGCTAGAGAATTTATTGTAACCTGGCTACTGTCCAAAAATGCTTATGTAAAAATAGATAACATTCTGACAAGTAAACACTGTTACACTGTCCAAAAAAGGAATCCAAGAGTCCCAGTTTCATGAAAACATTTATTTATTTAAAAATATTATGTTACTAGCCAACACTATTCAAAACAACACACACACCTACACAAACTTGATATTGGTAGTCTTGCAGTTGTTAGCAAGCATGAAACTCACCCATAAGACAATATCCTCTGGTGATTTAAAGATATTGCCCTAGATCTCTGCACAGCGGTCCTTAAAACCTTTGTTTGCCTAGAGAGGTGAAACTTTTTCTCTGTTTTCTTTTCCTACTGATCTAAACAACTTTGCCAACAAACACATAAATAAACATTCCATAGACACAACAAACATTGTTTTTGCTCTGACCTATGCTTGTTAGTGTCAAACTCATTTTTTATTGATATCAGGGCTTCTGGCCAGAGAATATTACTCCAAAATACAACAAGTATGTTGCTGTAGTTGTTGGCATACTGTATAATTGTCTGAAACCCAAACAGGAGTCTCTTTTTTCTTAAGCTGGAATTGGAAATGCATCATATAAAACAACTTCAATAAAACGCCTGGCAATGACAAATTTGTGAGCTATTGTGACGATTTATTTATTTATTGCACTATTGTTTTGTCAAGAGCAAGGATGTTCCCTGAGTGCTAAAATGATTGCTTCATGTAGGCAGGACACCATGGCTCATAAGGTTAAGTTGTCATCATGCCATAAACCTGGAGTCTAACCAGAGGTCATTTCCTGTCACTCTCTACTGTCCTATCATAATAAAGCCAAAAATATCTTTAAAAATAATTATTATTGCTTCTTGCTCTTTTTGTGGGCAACAGCCAGAGGGAATGCAGTATTAGATTCGTGAACTCGCAGCTCCGTGACTCTCTGCAGTAATAAATAACTCTCCGGCAGATGTTTCTCCACACCTTTATTGTAAGATCAATATGTGTGCGGCTCCGCTGGTGTGAAAGCAAGTTCAGTTTACTGGAACAAGGTAAGCAACGCACAACCCAGACAATAGTAGTAGAAAATGGTGAATTGTCCTTGAGGCTTGGAATTTAATTTGGATTGGGGTTGGAAGGGGGGGGGGGGGGTGTTGTGAAGACAGAAAAAGAACTAGCCAGACTCATACACACATTTCTATGTATGAGTGCAAATCTGCCCTTTTGTTCTTGATGAAGTGACATGTAATGAAGGAGACCGTTGGGGAGAGAAGCAGCGACGCTGTTTCATTTACAAGAGTAAATGTTGGCATCTAGAAGTATAAAAGCTCCATAGATCTTATAAATATTTTACATTCTCTGGATGTGAAGGCAGAATTTATGGGCATGGCTTTCAATAACTCCACCACTCTGCTTTGACTATGGAAGAAAAAAATCTTCACTATTTATGCTACAGATGAGGTCCATATCTAAACTGCTTCCAGCTTCTATTGCACTGAAAGCAATTGAACACAGTGGAAAAAAAAAAACTTGTGTTGTGTAAGATTTTCGTCAAAGTAACTTAGTGCCAGCAGGGATCGTAACAGGTTTTTTCCGCCCTCTGGCAGAACACCCTTGGACATGGGGAGTCTGTGAACAAATAAACTTTTATTGTGGAAATCAGTACTGTGCAAACAACGGGGAGCACAAAGTGCAGAGAAAGGCTAAGGACACCAATAGAGTGTCAGCTTTTCAGAGTCAGACTGTACTTGCAACTCCGGCTCTTTTCACTCGGGAAAGGACGCTTCCGTAAAACAAACACGGACTGCTGGCTTTTCAGGCACGCCTGACGCCTTTCTCTCTCACAAGCTCACCATGGCCGCAGCTCACAGCAACCTGCAATCTTAACTCTTCAATCCTAAGATTTTAATGCACACAAACACACACACACACACACACTCATCCTTACACTCTCACACACATACATACACATCTACATATACACATATTGGTTTAGCAGGCTAAATATCAAATAAGACTACAGCAAACATACCAATTTCTGAAGCAGTTGCAGAGCTTTCTAAACCCCTCAACTACACACCACATATAATCACACATGCTCAGGCATTGATGTTTGTTTTGATTATACCTGAATCCCTCAACATCTGGAAAGCACACTTTCATTAGACTTGCGGACAACATGCATCCGTGGTAACATGAAAAGGGGAACAACAACACGCAGTTTGAATTTCTATGAGATCAGCAGCGTGCATACAATATATACATAAACTGTCCATACTGCAGTACTGTAGCCAGCTGAGAAAGGCTCAGCCACAGATTGCAAAGGTAAACATTCCCACAGACTGCTGATCATACATTGTCATTTCACAAGTAGTCTGCGGAACCCTGGATGAGATATGGACAAAGTCAGTTATAACTACAAGATGAGACCATAAATGGAGTGCACATTTTGATGGCGAAGATAAAAAAAAAAACATGGAAACAGGCATTTTATCAGCTTAACAGACCCCAATACACCCAGCACAACAGCATCATATTGGTGTGTCCCATTCAGTGAGCAACAAGAGATGAAATTCCCAGCCAAAGCATTTGTGGGGTCTGTGCCACAGCAGGGCCTGCAGTATACAGGCTAGAAAAGAAGGTGACAGCAAAAGAAGAAAAAAAAGAGGGCTTCAGAAATTACATGATAAAATGAGGTGCACTCCCAAAACCCGGGGAAAGCCCAAAAGAAAAGCCACACAGTGTCCTTTTGTGCCTTTCCCTGGCCAGAGAACGGAGAGCCACCACGAGAGAGAAAGAGAGGGAGAAGGTGAAGGGGAAGGCAGCTCGGCTTGCTTCCCGAGGATGCAGTCAGCATGTTTCATCAGGGCGCCTGCTCAATGAATCATGCATTGTGCAGCCAGTTAGGTGATAAATACACAAGCAAGAGGGCTAACATACCAGATAGGGCTCATTGTTGGAGAAACCTGGCCTGTATTTCATAGTGGGGGCGATTTTGATGATGGATTGGCCAGACCAGAGCAATATTTCTCCCGGCCTCTTTTGCCAGGCATTGTGTTGAGACCGGAGCGTTGTCCAGCTGGGAGGTAAAATAAAGACCGGGGCGTGGTGGTGCCTGCTTTCTAATGTCGGGGGAATTGCTTTTGTTGAGTCTACAGCTGTGGCGGGATTATTTTTTTCCAGCCCTAATTCAAGCACAATCCCTATATTTATCTATCAGAATGAGTCATCCACAAAGTATGGCTAATCAGACAGAATGTAGAGGCTATTACAGACATCTGTGGGGTTTTTGCACTGTTTGTTTTTACAGGATCATTCAAAGTGTCAGAGGAAATAGTGGCTTGTGTTGTTTGGTCCGATGACTGGTAGCAAATGGACTGTGAATTTCATGACATTTTACAAGTGGTGTAGACGTCAGAAATACTGTTTCTGTGTTTGTTATCCACAGTTTAAGCATTCCAAGAACTACTTTTTAGAACTGAATTCATTTGATACTAGACACTAGATACTAAAATACACTACTGTTGCTTAGCGGCGTATGTGTTGTCATGGCAACCTGCTCATTTTGAATTAGTAAGTATATCCATTAGGACTGAGGATGGGCAGACAATCAGTCAGTATTTTCAGGGATTTCATATTTTTCTACAACTGCTTTTACCAAAACTCTGCATTATCAGTTGTGTTGGAATAAATGTTTTATACAGTACGCTTTGAGGTAAAGATGTCCTAAATCCTTGCAACTGTGATTTGACATATTGAAAATAATTAGCAACATTTGATTTATACGGTCCCAACTCAACTGTAATTTTGGTGCTGGCCTTAAGCAGTAGTGGCTTCCTAAAACAAATCTTAGGAAGGGCAGTTTCAGCGACCCTTTCAATAGCCTACATTCTCGGTTTTTAGCTTTCTTTCCTGTTTCAAAGCAATAGGCCACCACTTGCAGCCTACCGTACTTACCAGAGTGGCTACACAGAAGAGGAAGATGATCCCCACTAGGATGTACAAATTTGTAACCTAAGTTGCATCCAGGAGCCTTGATGAAAGGTCTGAAAGGAAAGGAAATGGGTCTGCACTGGTTCCATAATGAGCAATTCACATTATTCACATCATTCCAGGTAAATAGCCAAAAGGACATTTTCTAAAAGACATGTTCAGTAATAACATTAAAAAGCCTTATTTATTTGCCTCTCTTGAACATACAGGCTACTGTTTGCTGAGTGGTTTTCTTATCATTTGTTTTCTTTTTATTTTGCAACCAGTAAGGAATTACAAGCTTCACTTTTAAATACCTTATCCAGTGTTATTGCTGTAAAATAGAAAGTAGCCCTGGACTAAATACAATGTTGCATACTGTACATTTGTCAACAAACTCTCAGACATTCAATTCAATTTGTCATTGGGCCTTGGCTGAAAGTGTAAAATGATAAAAGGTCGATCCTCTTGTAGACCTGCACAGACTGATTGCCACCAACATTGTTTTGAAAGAATAAAAAAACTTAACATCAACAGCTAGACATATCTGTATGGTCAACATTGGTGTTTGATCTTGGGGACATCTTATGTTGATTTAAACCAGAGGTGCTTTAAACACGTACCCAACATTAAAGCTGCACCAAGGAGTTTTGAAAATCGCACCCTCCAGAGATTGGAACGGACGCATCCCATAAGGCAAATCAATTGTAGTTTCACTTGAACTACAGATAAACTTGTTTAGTGCCGTTAAAGCTGCTAGAGGGCCGCAACGCCCACCTTGTTACGAGTTGATGGACCACCGAAACCATTTTGAAAACATTATTTTAAGGTTTTAAAAAGTCTAAAGTGCTGCTTTTAAATGAAGACTGAATGAAACTGTCCTAGTCCATACAGTCTATGGTCCGTGTATGATGTAAGGATGTTGAAAAAAATAACATTTGCATGAGAGTCAATAAACCAACTATAATTAAACTCTAATTTTTAAGTTGTCATAGCTTTTTGTTTTTTATAGTGTAAAGACCTCTGGGTTGGTTTTCAACATAACAGAAATCATCACAAAAGAGGCAGCGGCCTTGAAAAATGACTTCACCCTTATTGAACAGACAATGACATCCGTAGGCAGATAAACCATCCACCAGAGTCAGCTACTGTGGGTGGTGTAATTGGCAGTGCATCACTTAATCACCCTGGTGGAGCAGCTGCAACTAGGTTTACATACTGTATGGAGGGAACAGCGTTTCATGTACATGACAGCTCTGATTCAACAAGGAGAAAGTAAAAATGTTTTTCTGTTCTATGTCCCCTCCAAGGATGTTTTGATCATTAAGGATGATCCAGAGTATAATTGCTGTCTCTACCCACTTAAATTGATATTTGTAACATGGATTCACTTGCGGCAAACAGACCTTGTGTGCCTCCATTTAAACACTTGACCTTCTCATTCAGGCTTTTGAGATAGTTAAACCATTGTTAGTTTCCAGATTGGTTATTATTCGAGCCACTCATAAATTCAACCTAATCTGAGACACTGGCGTCAGTATTCAATTAATATTGACCTCATTATTGGACCTGCTTTGCAGTGCGCTTGCTCACTAGTGCCTTGGGAGGTTCTGGTTGAGATTTAATTGGAAAACAACTATGCTGTACAACTCAACTAATGTTACCTGAAATGCCCAGTAAAAACATGATATTTTTAAAATGATTAATGTATGCACTGCCATTGAATGCAAGAGCCATCCAGGGTACCATTCCTACACATTACACCTTTAAATCACCACCCCTGCACACAGCACTGTTTTCCCCAAGCCACACAGCGTTAGGTGATATTTGTAGTCTCACTCTAAGAAAAAACATGCGGAAGGTTGGCAAGGTGCCAGCGCTTCCGCCATCTCAGTGAAATGAGGATTCTGTAGATAAAGTGTTCACATTCAAGTCCAGGTTTATTCTGGTGTATTTGAAGCTCTCCACCAAACATACTGCTTCCTCATGCATAGACTAAAACGCTAGGCGTTTTGAAGATCAGAGAGGGGAGGTGGGAAAGAAAAGGCCACTGGGGGCTATTTTGCAGGGGGATGTTCTATTTGACAAAGCTGCTCAGGACCTGATATGGAGTTCGGAAAGTAAACGAGCACATCCCTAGCCACGGTCAAGTCACCAGCCCTCACTGTCTTTATCTTTGGTAACAGCTTTTGGCAATTCTCACGGAATGCCAATAAAGCTTTTTTTTCCCCACTAGTAGGGGCCTAGTGAGAGTCTGGGCACACAATGTTGAGCTCTGTTCACAATGTTGAGCTCTGTTCACAATGTCGCTTGGGTCGCCTTACTTATTTGTTCTATGCTTCTATCTAAAAAAAAAGGGTTTTGTTTTGCAGTTGCATGGACAGAGTAAATTACCCCATGCAATCATAAGAGATTGTCAAGTTAGTTGATAATACTCTCGTTTAGTCTGAATGGACCTTAGGCAATCAAGAACAGTATCTTGGCATGAACATTGCTTTGATGATCTGTATGAGAGACACACATTTATTTTCAGCATAACAGCACCTTTGTCTTATTTATTCTTTGTGAGGGGTACATGGCCATGCTGCGACAAGTAATGCACAAACTATGCATTTTCTTTTTTTTCCATCATTCCATTCATTTACTCTTAATTGGACACCGCAGCAGTGTGACCACCTGAAGTGACTTTCCTGATGCCACTGCCTTCTCAGAATCCACAATCACACACACATACTTTTTAAAGGTTCGATTTGCGTGCATGCGCGTGTGTGTGCATGTGTCTGTGTGTGTGTGTGTGTGTGGTGATTTCCCCCAGGATATTTTCAAGACAGACTTTTAACAGAGACCTGACAGATTGATGGGGAAAAAGATGGTTCATACAAAGGAAAGCCTCTCATATTGATAGCTGTGACATATCCAAAACAACCGGAAGATGCTCATCTCAGAACACGTACAAAGCTAAGACAAAATGGAGACTCTGCAGAAAAGAGCTGCCAAATGCTCTGATTAAAAGTCTTATGCTGGGCGTTTGACATGAACCTGAAACTTGGAAGTATAAGTACCTCATCATTTAAAAATGCACGCTAGTTATTTAAGTCAAGAGCAACCAGTTTTTGCTTTGATAACTTTTATTTTGATAAGTTATCAAGGGTACAGGATTCAGGGGGATTCATTGCCACATGCATACATTTTATGAATATAAAAATGCAGGAAAGTTAGATACAGTATGTTGTCAATATATAGTGCATAAATAATGTGTAGAAAGGGACATGAAAGTACGTAAATGTACGTTGGACTCCATGAATGTGTTATGAAACAGTCCTGAATGCAGTGTAAGAAATGTATGTGCAGCTTCTATGAATGTGTTAGTTATGGGCCTATCTTGCCCCTACAAGTAAAGGTAAAGTAAAGGATTCCTTTTGCTATTGTACAAATAAACAGCATTTGGTAAAGAGCAAGTTTCATGTGCAGAGTCTGGTTAACACATTGACATGCTGAGTCTTTTCATAAAATTTAATTATGAGGTGAACCTGCACCTCAATAGAGGCCATCAATGTACAGCTGAATTATCCAGTCACACTGACAGAGGTTAGGACCTCATAGTTTAGCAGGGCAAGCAAGGCCCCCTCAGTTGCACAGAAAGAGGAGACTACCTACTGTACATATTTGTCTTCACGATCAATGCATAATTCTACTGACTGAATTTCTGTCTTTAGATTTCCTTATATTATAAGTAGCGAGTTGTGGTTTATGAAATAGACGGTATGGATTGCTATGTCCCAGCTCGGGAGCTTCAGTGCTTTCACCTACAGTGCTGCTGTGTCCCTGAATATGACATGACATCTTCTGGCTCTCTGTCTCCCCTGATTTAGGTGCAAATCCTTCATAGAGCTGCCATTTTACCCATGTCACCCGGCCATCCATCTATCCATCCATCCATCCATCCATCTGAGAGATTAACAGCCACCGTCTGTGGCAGGGCCGCGCCTTCCTTTGAGACTGGGGCATCCCGGGAGACAGACGAGATCTCACAACTTTTCTCCTGCTGTCTGGAGTTTCTGGCTCATGCTGCTTACTCTGACTCGCCCCCACATTTTGGAAACTATTCTACATGGTACTTTCACCAGTTATTTCTCCCAGTATCATAGTTTGTGATGCATGTTTCTCTCTGGTAAAGCTAACCAATTCATTCATGTAACCTAGTTTCTGGTAACACTTTATATATGACTTCCCTATGCCAAATACTGTAGAAAGATGTGTGCACATTTTAAATTAATGCAAAGCTTAATTGCTCTGTACATGTTAACTACATGTTAACATAATTAGTTACTCATTACTCTGTTACATGTTAAAGGGATAGTTCGGTTTTTAACACATTGAGCCCCTTTCACAGGTTGTCTAAAATGAAATAAAGTGGTTGACAACAAAATCTTGATGATTGCTCCTGTCTCGGCTATTTGGGAAATATAGAATCGCCTCTGCCTGCATTTAAAATGGCTAGCAATGGGCATGTGTTGTTTCTATCCTTAAAACACTGGTTTTAAAAAAAAGTGCTACTCGTGGAGTGATTAGTGGCGCTTGCTGATGTTCCAACCCAAGTATCGTAGCAAAATACAGTTTCTGTCATGTTTTATTTGCCATTTTGTAAGTCCCATAGGGATCTATTTGCTCCTTCATATAAACAAAGTGCCAAATAAAACATGATGGAAGCTTTATTTCGCTACAATACATGTTTTGGAACATCATTGAGCACCACTAACCACTTGGTGAGTAGCACTTTTTTAAAACCAGTGTTTTAAGGATAGAAACAACACATGCCCATTGCTAGCCATTTTGAAGGCAGGCAGAGGCGATTCTACATTTCCCAAATAGCCGAGACAGAAGCAATCGTCAAAATTTCGATGTCAACCACTTTATTGCATTTTAGACAACCTGTGAAAGAGGCTTAATGTGTTAAAAACCGAACTATCCCTTTAACTATAGTTTTTCACCAGTATCAGAGATGTGTCTAACAAAGATTATTTATTATCTTCCAGTGAGAACATTAGCCTGCCTGTCATGCCCTTTAGAAAACTGTAATTACTGAGGCTTTATGTAAAGGTTATGTGATATGTGATATAACAGGTGCAAAATCAAAGGGATTCAAAACAGAATTATCCTTTGAGACAAAAGTTAAAGTTGGTGAAGAACTCAACACAATACATAACACAAACACAAGATACTATTTCAGTCGCTAGGTTTTGCTGTCATGGGAGGAAGGTATAGACAGATGTGTTTGCCTTCAATTGATCAAGAGCCAGGTTTACATTTTGTGCAAGTCACCTGAGGATGTGAAAAAAAAACAGCAAATAGCCTTAATTCTCTTCTGAGACTGACAAAACAGCTCTGCTCAAAATGTAGAGCAAATAGATTGTTGGCTTAATATTTAAAAAAATGAAAATCTTTTTTTTTTTTCTTTGAGGAAGGAAACAAAATATAAATCTGATGTGACATCTGCAGCATGTCCTACATTCTGGGGTCAGTTCCTGAAGAGGCCCCCTCCTCGTCCTTTCTGGGATCACTTCTTGGGGCAGGCCAGATTACCTGTGCGAGGGAGAGGCACTCCTGTTCAAACCCTTTGGTGTGATGGATTCTCTCATGATAGAATAGACCAGATTGTGATGGATGGTGGAGTCCTGCAGCCATTTCTCAGTCGCTTCAACCAGCTGTGCTACCTATGGTAATGGCCTCCACAGGACACAGCCCGCAATGCAATTTTTCTTCTTAAATACACAAAAAGTCATCATGTTTGTGCCAAAGACCAGATTTAAACCCTCCCCCGGGCTCAGAGTAATTAAATGAATTTATCACAATTGCCAATCAAACTGCTCCAGGGACATGGCAGATTTCTCATTACACACAATTTTTGCCAGCAGCTATTACGATTTGTTGTTCAGATATTAATCCTAGGCAAATATGTACTGCCTTACTGTGCATTGTGTATTACACAGATTTGAAGTCCTTTAAAATTAATTCCGCACCAAGGTCATGGCAATGGGCCCGAGTCTGGAGGCAGGTTAGAGGAGGTCCCACATCTGGAGGTCACAGGTTAGGCTGAGGGTCACACATCTGAATAACAGGGTGACAATGAATTCCAAGGACCTGCATTCCCGTAGCTGCTTTGGTATTTGTATGGTAACTACACCGCAACATTATTCTTCCGGGAGAGCGGGCTGGCCTGTTGTTGTTCAACAAGGTCGCCGTTTGAGTAATTACTTTCAGGCAGCTAAAAACACATGCATATCTTGGCACACACAAGAGAAAGAGAAAAGTATTACACTTTCATCATTTCATTTGTTTTTGTTGTTGTTGTTGTTGTTGTTTGATTTTTGTCTGGGGGAGGGGGTGACAATGACATATTTATCGTTAGCAGCATTTTCTTAATATATAAAAGCTGCATTTGTAACCCCAATGCTCCTTGACTTCAGTGACATCCATTTGGTGGGCGCGTGACATATGTTCTGTCAGCAACAAGTAGGCTTGATCTATGGGTGTTTTATCTGAATGGCTCTCGGTATGTTGCCTTAGTGTATACATGCTTGCTTCTGAGGATGCTTCCGTTTTGCTTTTTCAGCCTTAAACGGCAGTCACTGTGTTTTCCAATATTGGATACGACACATGCAAAAGCTTACAGAGGTGTCACAAGCACACAAGCCCATAAGCCCGTTTCCATCATCCTCCAGTGCCAATACATATTTTTCCCTTCTATAACAATGATGGTTTGCTCAAATGCAGGAAGACACACTGTCTTCAATCCCTGGATGTTGTAAGAGGCAGGGAAATGGACTTGCCTTTTGAGCCTCTTATCTTCCGTAACATATGACAGGAAGAAACCCTGAGAAAATCCAGGAGAATGTCTTGTTTTAATTGCTTTTCTAAAGACTGAGTAATTTCTCAGTAGGATTTGAAGACCTACGCCCCCTACCACCACCACCACCACCACCCACTTTGCTTCCCCCACCCCAAGCACACACACACACACACACACACACCAAAACACACACGTACAAACAAGGACACACACACACACACACAAACACATGGACACACATGGATACACACAAACATGTCTGCACGTACACACAGAAACACACACAGTCACACACAATGAAACTGCCTGTGTTGCTGAGGAACAGTCGGGGCCACTTGTAATGCTCGTCGGGAGGTTGTCAATGCTTGCACGCTGTTAATGCCTCACGACCCCATACGACTGCAGGATGTGATGCACCCACACACACCCTATGGCTTACAAACACATTATAATGGCACTCAGCTCTCCACACATCTGAAAGAAGCACTTGAGGTCCGACTAGGGAAGTGCTTCAGCAATTTCGAACGTGTTCTGCGACCACAATAAATGTCAGTGGCAATAAAATTACATTTGGCCAGTATTAGTAAGCATGTTTATTTGAAACGGTATTGTATGTCGAGTGGTTATAAATTGCTGTAATTCACAAATTCTGTTGTATAGTGTGCACCCCTTCACAGGATTCAAAAACAACAACAAAAAACAGGCCTTCCTTGCCACCTGTAAATAAAATAAAAAAAGAAAACAAGACTGCAACTACAAGACAAAGTTCAATTATGGCTTAATTATGAGTTATGCTTTAGGTTTACTGTGCCATTCAAGCCTCTGACCATTTAGTCTCCTTTAATGGCCTACCTGAATGGCTCGTTAAGCGAGAAGTGCGGGGCGACTGCGGGGAGAGTGAAGCGGGTGAGAGACAGTCGGAACCATATGCGCCCCATCCCAGTGCTGGTTCTTAGCACTCCTTGTCGAAGCTGCTCGCTCAAGTTGTTGTGGGTAGATCATTTTGCCTCAGGGAGTCTGCTTCAATTAAAAGCCAGATGTCTTATTGCTGTGTGTGTGTGTGTGTGCCCGATATCTTGTCATTAAATTTGTACGACTGTCTTCTTTTTTTTTTCTGGGGTTGATTGAACCAGTGTATTCGTGAATCTCTCTCAAGTGTAAACGTATAAAAAGCAAGGATTACTTTGACGGTTCAGTCATGCATGGATGTTTTTTGTACACTGTCACAATTTTCGAGCAATGTAGGACAAATCAACAAAAAAGAAAAAAAAAAGAGTTACAAGCTGATACACACAGTACTGCTGGCATGGTGCATGCCGTATGCTGCGTGCTGGAGACAGAGACATGATTATGTGCTGTCCAAATTCGCCACACATCGTTCATGTTGTAGATACATAAATTATCACTGACACAGACCCTCAAGTAATAATGAGTTTATGTGCCTGCAAGGAGTTGCACTCATCAATATGAAAATGTGTTTGTGACATTGTGTCCTCAAGACAATTATGATGCAATATGATTAGTGTCACGTCAGATGTGTTCCTTCCATCTCAAAAAAGGCAGATTAATAATATCGTCTCACACTTGACAGGAGTAATTCTGCCGGGGTCAACGTCGACGGGTTGTCGAATTGCAAGGCCCAGAAAAATAGCTGAAGTTGATACCGTGGTTTGGAGAGAATGCATATAGGTACCATCGTGAAAACCAGGTGTATTGTTGACAAGCACAGATTGACTCAGATCTCTTTTAAACTCTATCCCAAAAAAGCCTGTCTATCTTGGTGGACACCTGATGCGTGCACAGCTGCTTTACGAGCCAACGTGAAATGAACAATCAAACAAAGGTCACGACAGGGGGGTGTGCATCTTATTTCAATTCCTTTCTCCACAAATGTCACACCAAACATATTTTGGTGGCATAAATCAAGCCATCATTTCAATGTGAATGTCTGTCATTTCTCAGCACTTCCAAACTATTCAGGGGCAGCTGTGCCATGTGCTTCATGGGAAATATGAGTCAGAGCAAAAGGACACAGATCATAACTTTCGCTAACTGATTATACAACTGGGGCGGCCAGAGTTAGCATGTTATTAGTGTGTTAATGCAATCTCACTTCATCACCATTTAAAAAAATGTTGCTGTTGTTGGGCTATTTGAACAGTGAACAGTGATTTTAGCGGGTGACTAGTATGCAAAAAAAAGCTAGTTATTAACTTTGTCGTTAAGTTCATTAACTTTGAATTGTAGATCTACAAATTAAAACGTGAAACCACAACATGGACAGTTATGTACTATTTATGGTAATGTAGCCTACAGTGCAAGATTGCTTTCACTTTTCAAGTATTCCTTATCAAAGAAAACTAATTTACAAATTCATTTATTCTTCACACTTTGCTTCAGCATTTCTGCTATGGGTTATGTCATGGCACTAAATTAACCTATTTATTTATCACATCTATAAGCATTACTCCATTTTTATTTGTCTAGTTTCCTTAAAGGAACCATAGAACACATTTTTGACCATCATAAATTGGTCTTTGAGCCTCAAAAATAGCGTATGCAAATTTGTGCGACTGAAAGTGACCCAGGAGCACTGCTAGCGTGTTGTTTAACGGCTTAGAACGAAAATATTTGTAATTCCTGCCTCCCCTGGCAAATTCATGAAGCAACAGGGGATTGAACCAGAGATGTTGGACCATGCCAATATAGGAGGTGTATCTTAGCGGTGCCGACGTCAAGAAGCGTCTTGTTTCAGATTGGCTTGTTTCAGCCCGGCCATTTCTAGCTTGAAATTTACATGTAGAACGAGGCAGTAAACAGTGGTTGAAGTTTTGCTATGGTCCATTGGATACCTTAAGCTACCTAAATTAAACAATACAAGGTAAATGTGGTTTGACATTTTATGGGCCCTTTAAAACATCTTTGGGAGTCTTCCAGATATATGTACTTTGAGAAACCAAGACTCAACCACAAGCTCATTCTTCCCTCAGTTAGACAGTTTGTATGTTTATCTACTTTCATACCCTGAGTCTTTACACTCGCTGTAAATGTGCTGTACATTTGACCTACCTCCTAATTGTTCTAGTTCATCCTGATTAAATTCCTGATGGATGTTTTACGTCACAATAATCTAGTCAGTGGTGTATAGTTGATCAATAGCTATCAACTGATAAATGGTTATCCAATCAATAGTTAGACAAGCAATTTTGTTTGCCAATCCAGTATATAGAGATACCTTTCAGTATTTATCCAGAAAGAAATTAAGGTCTGACAGTCTGTTGACATAACTGCATTCATAAACAGAGACAGAGAAAGTTTGTGTATTTTATAAATATTTATGATCACCTCTGTTCATTTTTTAGTAGAGGGTCTTGCAACAATGTCTGTAACACAGGCGGTTTGGCCTTGATCAGGCATTCACTTGCGCGTCCCAGCATGATGCAATAGCATGTAGAACCCAGGCTCCAGTGTCCTCTGATGAGCCCTCTGTAGGTTTCTCCAATAAGCATTAATAAGCTCCAGTGTCCTCTGATGAGCCCTCTGTAGGTTTCTCCAATAAAGAACCCAAACTGTGTTATGTGTGCGTTTAGGCGAGCACTGATGATAACAGGTCAGAGAGAGAGAGAAAGATGGCACTAGTGATTGACGGCCATCCCTCACCTCTGACTGCCGGGCAGTCCAGCAGAGATATAAATCACAGTGTGCTGCCCTCCTAGCAATCAGTGGCCACAGAAATGCCCACCGGCTCACTGATTGAAGCCCTCACTCTGCTCCTCCCACACTCAAGGCCGCCCTCACAGCCCCATGTATGGGAAATCATCACCAGCAGAGTGACTGCATTAAAATTAACTGAGCAAGATATTGCACTGTTCCAAAGAGGGAGAGGGGGGGGGAGGGGGAGGGGGGGGGGGGGGGGGGTCAGATCACAAAGGCTTTTCTTTTTACACTAAATGAAAAGGGGACAAGGGCAAGAATTGATTGTCCAAGAAAATCCAATTTCACAGCAGAATTTGGCATAACTTGTGTGAAAAAGAAGCATTTCAATAGTCCCTTTGATGACTTGGGGCCCGATAATGCACACATACATAATGCGCCATGGAACATGGAATGCGGCATGCGCCGGACTTATAAAGGGAATGAGAGTGTGAACTCTTATTGATTTGTAACATGCTACGCCCCAAACACACCCATGATTAATTTACTCATTTAAGACAACCCATTTGAACTATGCGCCAGGCGCGATGTCCACTTTTCCTACAGGCAATATAGCGTTCTGCGCTGGAGAGAATTGCGTTTTAGACTTCAGACTATACGCGATTGAACTTGAAAATCAGGCCCTTGGTGTTACTGTAGCAACACAAAGTTACTCCTTAACATTCTCCTTAATCCAATAATTCCTCATTGACCGTGAAGCTTGTGGGAATCAAAGCCCATCAACTAAATATTTACCTAACTGTGTTAGTATTCAGAGTGACCTCTGACAGCTGCGGAACGCCTGGGGTGAAATTCAGTTGATTCAATTAAGAGCACTCTCATTCCCAGTTCAGGCCATGAGAGCCAAAGGGGAGAGCAATTCTTTGAAAATCCAATAGCAAATGTCCAGGCTGCCAGCGATGTATACCTGCCATATGTAACATTAAGTTGTGTTTTTTTTATTATTATTTGTTTGTTTTGTGCTAAAAGATGGATAATCAGATGGCGCTGTTTAAATTTTTCTGCAACTAATACACTTCACTGCATCCGTCCTATTTACTTTCTTTGAAAAGACAAATGTAAACTGACAAATACACAGTAATGATGTGCAAGCGGTTTGTTGTGAGGAAATGCAGCACTTGTATGAGGTGTGTGTGCATGGCTGTTCATGCGTGCAGGTGTGTTTGCACATGCACATTTTGTGCAGCCGAGGATTATATTGATTGGGTTGGTGATAGTGTCGGGTGTATACACAGGAATTTGGAAAATTGAACGCATTGCAATGAGGAAAAAAAAAATGCAATTAAGGAGTAAACATACAAAATATGAAGGACACAAGGAATTATTTACCAAGCGATAACAGATTCTGTGAAATGAATTTAGGAAATTCTTGCAGCAAATCAAACTTATCCTTGCATGCTTTTTCAGGCATAATGCATTTTTAGCATTTCAAAATAACAGCTAAAACACTCACAGACACGCAACACTTAGGACAAAGCACACAGGGCTAGAAATGTGGGATCTGCTTGTGTGTGTGAGAGGGGGAAAGAGAGAGAGAGAGACAGAGAGAGAGAGAGAGAGAGAGAGAGAGAGAGAGAGAGAGAGGTGGTGGGGGGGAAAGCGAGTGAGATTTTAAGAGTGTATCCTCCAAATCCCCTCACCTGAATGTATAATTTCCTCCCTCTAAGAGAATGCAAAATGAGAATACTCCGAGACTTCTGAAAAGACAAATGGCAGTCGCACTTACAAGTTTCACGGTGTTAGGCCCGAGATAAACTATTTCACTTTATATAGTACCTGTGCCATAAATCTTTGCAGGGCCTCAAAGACAGTACACTCTCCTATGAATCAGTGCTCGTGCTCCATATGCTTTAACCCTGTACTTGCCACTGAATCCTGTCTGTCTGTCCTGATCAAGATGAATCTCTGCTGCACAAATCCAGCAGCACCTGGATGCAAGCTGCTCTGTTTTACTGCAGAGTACAGTAATATCCGAGCTCTATAGGTGAAAGTGGGCTGTGCTGGGAGCAGTGGCGGACTGGGATAAAAAAACGGCCCTGGCATTTGCACCCACAAGCGGCCCACCTCGCAGATGTAACGTTAGACACAACGCACAAAAAGAGCAGCATTTTTTATAGCCCCAATGATGATGCAGATAAACTCCCATACTTTAAACAACTGCACAAAAAAAATGTCATCAATGCACAAATAAACCATGACGAATAAATTGTTAGAGCCAGCCGCTCCATATTAAAAAAAACAATTGTCTTACCGTCATGCAGTTAACAAATGCGAAGGAGCTCTTCTCTGCAACCCGGTCGTCGGGCGCTGCTAGTGTTAACATTAATGTTAGTCTAGTGCTAGTTTAAGTTGGAGTGGATTGAAAAAATTAATCCAATTTTGTGCATTTGTCGCCCTCAGACAGCAGTGTTTTCTTGATCTTGTCTTTCTTTTCCTCTGCTTCCCCCTTCTGACGCTTAGTGTCTGTATTCATGCTTATAATACCAGTTAAATGTATAATCACACAGCTGAACGACTTAACCACCACTAACGTTAGTCCAATTTCCATCACACAAACGTGCAGACGCGGTTCACGCCATTCTGCCTTGAAATTCCCAGAAGGCATTGCATCATTTTAATTTTCTCAAACAATCAAAAACAAAATACTAGTAGATTTGTTTTATTTCAAACCCTGAACCTTTTTTCAAAATCCGAACAAGAAACTCCCTACAAAAAACGGAGGCTGATGTGAAACTTTAAATACACCATGACTGTATTGTATACAGATGTATGTCGTATAAATACATATCATGTTACAATCTTTATTACATAAATAAGCGAAAATGGAAAAAAAAATAGTCTGCGCCTGTACAGTCCATATGTAACTTATATTAGAAGTTATATATTCGTGAGTGGGCCGCATTAGTACTTCAATGGGCTGCTGTGATGAAAGTAGCGTGCTTGGCCGGCCTAAGAAACTGCGCGGCCCTTCTGGCATTTGCCAGAATGCTAGACCGCCCAGTCCGCGCCTGGCTGGGAGTCATTTAAACCTGTGTGCATTTTATAGAATTTAATGCCTGAGCAAATGTCAGTCTCTAATTAATATTTCACCTTTACGTGGAGACACTGGCTGCAGCGTGGAGCTTAAATTAGAGATGTTTCGAACCTCCTTCTGGCTCTGCCGAGAGTCAGCGAAGAGCAAAGCTCAGACCGTGAAATAAATTAATATTCCATATAAGCCTGTTCTGTTGATGTGTTGAAACATGAGTTTTTAGAACTGATGACTCATTGCTCCAGAGACAGAAATGAAGATGCTGAAACAACAAAACCTGTCTCACTCAGACTTTTAGAAATCACTTTTAATTAGCTTGTTTATCACTCGGCTTGGCTAATATTCTTGATAAAATCCTAATTTATTGATAAGGAGCTTATTGCAATTTAAAGACCCAGGCAGACAGGTTAATGTCACAGCATTGAGTAGTCTGGCTACGCTGTAGCATTCACCCACTGACGCCACCAAAGTCATTTAAAGGTTAAACAACAACAACAAACATCAATAAACATCAACAGCCTGGATGGTTGATATGTAAGTGACTGATTAAAAATCTTCTGGCTGTATATCTCTAATATAAGAAACACTGTTATTACACATATACAGGAATGCCAGGACTGTATCTGTTAGTATCTTTCATTTAAAAAAAAAAACACACACACACAAAGAAACTTTTTTTATATATATAATTTACCCGAATGAAATAACACAAAATAATTACATAAGGGACCTGAAACTAAAATGTTTCCTCTGTACTCTGCATGCATTAGCTATGCACTCCAAACTAGAGCGGCTTTTGGGAGACTCTTTCCTGGTGGTAATGTACTGTATCTAAGTGAAGCATCTGCTCATCAGATCCACCCCAACATGGGGAAAAACGGTTGCTTTCCAAGGCTGCCTTCCTGCCATTGGATTGGAAGCGTCGTGGAGGAGGGGGTTTACACTGGTATGGCCACAGATGGCAGGGTTGGCGTTGAATATGGTGACAGTTACATCCGAGTCCAAATATACTGCTGAGTCCCCACAAGGACTTTGAGATCAAGCACACGCAGAGAAGCTTCTTGAGGTTTGCTGGAGGAAAAAGGCACAGGATTGACATGGCAACAGCCTTGAGCGTGAATTTAGTATGACTTTACCATGGCGACTCCGTACACTTCTCCACTACATGGGAACTGACCTTCAATAAATGTGAAGGAGGACTTTAGAATTGTGCAATTCTTCCTCCTGGCATTTATACAATATCAGAGAGTAGGGTTTTTGACCACAATCACCTACAGACATCTTTTCTTTCTGCTACCTGAAGCACAGGCCATGGTGTTCTCCCACCACTCTACAGGTTTTGTTCTATTATTTAGGCCTATCCTTTCTGTTTCTCATCAATGGCTCAGTCCAGGTTATTCTGGGAATGTGGATTCAGTGATTCACTTTAAGATTTGAAGGTTACACTCATGATGTTGATTTTACCAGGGTTGACCTTATTAAGTTGTAACCTTTGACTGTGGACAATATGGACTGATTTTGTTGGCCCTGTAAAAGTCATTGTATATCATCCCATATATTGCTGGTATGTGGATGTAAATCAAAGCAACCTCAAGACTGGGAAGCACAACTGGAGTTTCAACCAAAACACTAGTGATTCTTGGCTCGGCCGGAAGCTGGTGTCGGGATAAGAAATCTGTCTGATTTATTCAGTGTGTGAGAAAGAAACAAGCATGTAACCAATTTTACATACCTGGATTGGTTTGTCAGTGCAGCAACCTAGAAAGGAAAAAATAATGCAGTGTTTTCAAAAGTGTTTTTTGTTCAATCAAAAAATACAGTTGATGAGATCTCATCAACTATCAGTTGATGAGATTCCTCATCAATTGTAGTTTCTTTTTTCATTCGAACCAGGACCAGACCAGATCTTGGCAGTACAGTATGAAATTGAGTTAAAAACAAATATCCCTGAAAGGTGTGTGCCTATGTGTTTAGTGTGTAAAATGTCCCAAAATAAGGGAGATACAGTAATGGACAAGACAGGGGCAAAGAACGCAAAGAAGAGGCTTCAATTAAGTCCACTATTTCTCGATTTCGGGACATTTCCACATGTTACTAAATGGAAGGGTTTTTTTTTTAACAGATGCTGTACTTCAACAGGCCGTTGCCAGGGATTGACAGACACCTTGACAAAACTAATTTCTATGGATGATAATTAGGTTTTGTGTGTGATTTTCTGTAAAATAATTGGATAACTGGAATAATCTTGTTATTAGGTGGTTACTTGCATTTTACAAACCCGATAACCAAAACTGATAACCAACAGGTTTACGTAATTCAAGTCAATTCAAGTTTGTGACAAAAAACTAATTCAAAACTTGTTTTTGAGTATTTCTGAGGTTATCCTCAGCGGTTACTCAGCTGAGAGCAGTGCAGATGGTGTCGTTAGCATCTGTACCTTCATAATACTCTTAGAACTCAGAACACACCTGCCTTATATCTCACATAAATAAACAGAGAAGATACACGCTTACATGCCAGGCTGCCTCAAATGCTCCAGAACAGATGATTCCAGTCACACATTATTAACATCCATTTCCCCTCACATGTGTAACTATTAAAGAATCAAATAAACCCAATTAAGGTGTATACAGTAGATGTCTGAAAGAAATCAGAGTGTTGACAGAAACCTAGGTGTGTTAATCTGATTTCTCACGGCTCATGTTTATGCTTATGTTTATTTTTGTTTACATGAGCATTTCAGTCATCAGATAACCACAGAGAAATTATTTTAATTCATATTAAAATGATATAAATGCTCTCATTATGCTGTCAAACTACTACAACTAGTCACAGGAAATGAACTTAATGTCTTTTTCAGAAGGTGCTAAACAAGTGCTGGATGCTGTTTCTAAGCGTTAATTTTCCAAAAAGAAGCACCGTCAATGCCCCCAACACTGCATTAACAACCAGCATATTAAACTCAGTGTGGTCATTACTTCTACTGTAAGTTGGACTGAATGTATCCCCAACGACAGATGTGCAAGTTGCAAGCGACCTTGTACTTTTTATTGACATGTGGTTTATTCTGCACTGCTGCCTAGCCAGTATGCTACTGAGTGTAAACCTCAGTGGTAAATTCTATGACTGGATACAAAAGAAAGTATTTCATATCTGAGCAGATGGCAGAACAACACGTTGTCATAGCATGTGTATACGAATGTCAGTGGTGCTATAAAATGAACTTGTTTCAGTTAAACCTGTACCTTGGTAATCTACTGATCTGGCAGGCCTTTTGTAGCATGGCACATGACAGCGTGAGATGGAAATCCATGTAAACAACCTCCCGGGGGCAAAGACAAACAAAATCTGGCTAAATCAACCTCTCTCCCAAAGATGTACAGTACAGTACTGCTGGCTTGTTTATGTGACGTTGGCTGGCCAATCTAGTCAAATATCCTGCAGTGGATTAAGAGGTTAAAGGCCCACTAAGCAACTTTTTTCAGTTAATTAATCCATTTTATACTGTTTAGGGTGATAGCATGAGTCATTTCAAGACAAACGAACGGTTTAAGAAGAAACTACAGCGCCTACAGCGATAGCAATTGCATTTGCAATGTTCACCAGCAGCGCCCCACCTGCAATACAATAGCCGTAGACAGTGAGATTCATTGGATGCGATAGCTGTGTAGACAATGAGATTTAGCATGAGGGAGCCAGCAAGAAACGTGACAGCCATGTCTGCGTAGACAAGGAAAAGATCTTGTGACAGTTAGAGGGATGTAATTAAAAGTTGCTTAGTCCCTCTTAAAGAGGAGAAAGGAGATCCATGGTGAGGCAAGATGCACAGACATGGCCAAAAAGGCTGATCCTATGGGATGGGAGGGAATATATTTGGAGTGCATGAGGTTGCGTGCACTCCACTCATAAGGAGCTGGTGACAGGAGGTCAGATGGTGGGAGGCGGCCATGGCAGCACACATGGTTTAGTGGCATACACTGAACGAAGGTACGAAGAAGGAGCATATGAGTTGGGTCAGTCTACGTGATTCACAATTCAGTGATCATGTGTGCTGTACAGTATGTGCATATAAATATAAATGTATGAATAAAGGAGAGAGATGGTGAGAGAGAGAGAGAGAGAGAGAGAGAGAGAGAGTTGTATGGGATGAGACGTGAAAGGTTTGTGGCAGCGCAAGGCTATAACAGAATGAGTAAGGTTAGGTGTATGGTGACTAGGGTTGCCACACATTCTGGTTTTCCCAGGATTGTTCTCTTTTTTTAAATGTCAGTTCCATTTTTTTTTAAGTAGGCCTATTCCCTAGTTTCACTTTTAATAAAATCTACATTCTGCTCATGCAATCCTAGACTACTATTTTTCTTACAGGATCTTGATCCAGCTGTCAGAGGCAGGCATGCGCTTATTTAATTGGTTAATGCAAACCTGCAAAAGCCAAAGTTTACATTGACACATCAGCATCACCTAGCAACTGCCACGAGCAGAATTTTCAAGAGAGTGAAGGAATGCAGGTTAGTTAGATTGGAATTAAAGTTTTAGTTACAGTTTTTCTCAGTCGCTTTGGTGCGTTTCTCAGCTATTAGTTCAACCTCCACAACATTTAGTCATTTGTGCACATCATTGTAGCAATACCTCCTTCCTCTTTTTTTAACATTTCCATTTGCTTATGTCATGTCAGTCAAAATGAATTATACTTATGGATGCTGAATAGTCGTTCTCAATAAAACTAATAGTCTTATTTTCATTGCTTGAGTCATTACATACAAAATTGTTGAACTAGTTATCAAATATCAAATATTCCAATAATTATTGGAAATGTCTCCTAAATTGAACAGTGTTTCAGGTAAACTTCAGCTTTCATTCATGAGGAGGTGTGTGAAGTATTACTGTAGTTGTAACCAAAGACAAGCCACTTGTTCACAGTCACTCACAGTGTAGGAAGAAATATGAGGAGAAGTATGTTCATATTTTTTAGTCCTAGTGAGTGTTTGTGACATGGAATATGGTATTGGTCTTAGATTTCAGGTTTGTTCAGAGGAGTATTCACATCAAGATACTGTGGCAAAATATTTACTTCATTTTGATCATATTTCACTTATTTCTGTATGTGCATGTCAAGCTTTGCAAATTAATTCATTAGTTTAAAAATGATGGCTTTATTATTTAGACCACTGTGTATGGCTTCATATAAAAATAAGCATGATTAATGAACATTCCTTTACTTTATGAAAACATGTCTTACTAAAGGTGTGATAATGTTTACTAACTGTTAGTTAGCTCTTAACTTATTTGTGTAGGAGTGATATAAAGTGTTACCAAAATATTCTAACAACACTGAATGTTAATATCTTATTTTTCCACTGAACAGTTTCTTTTTCAATTGCAGACATAGCCAAGAAAGCCAAGGGAAAAAACAATATTTTAGGGGAAAATTGTGCTTTAAAACACATGCACACCCCTAATTTCATCTATTTCCTTGGTGCAGGTGCAGAGAAACAATCTCCAATATTCCTGCTCTTATCTTATTTGTCCAGGCACTTTGTGCAGTGTGAGCGCGAGTGGCTATAAACAGCATTTGACCCTTTCCATATTAAACAGAGAGATATACAGTAGTCTTATCAACAGTTCTCTGGAGTCTGGGCCACCCAGTTTGAAAGTAGAACATTCGGCTTGGAAGGCATCATGACAACATCAAATAGTACTCCCACGTGCACACACAGATTTTTCTCCATGTAATGAAATATTTATAACGTCACCATGCAGTTTGTTTAGCACTTTGCCACAACTGTCAGGATTGCCTCACCATGTAAGCCTCTTACTTGGCATGTGTTCCTCTTGTATAACAAGGGCATGACAGAGGAGAGTTGCCTTTGACCCTGAATTTTCAGCTGTCATCACTCATTTTACCAAACTCAAACACCCTGAGAGCAGTCATAAAAAAAAACCCTCTGATGACTGTACCAGCAGTCCTGGGAAACTGTAGCTTTAGTAAATCCCTGTTTGAGAAAATGAGCATGTAAATTTTCAGTTGCAGATGATTTGGCACACAGTGTTGGTGTGTGTGTGTGTGTGTGCGTGCCTACACCATGTGTGTGAGAGCGAGAGAGAGAAACTCTGTGTGTGTGTACATGTGTGTGTGTGTGTGTGTGTGTGTGTGTGCGTTGTGAGAGTAAGAAAGAGACACTCTGTGTGTGTGTGTTTGTGTGTGTACATGTGTAAATTGGTGTTTGTACATTTGGTTTTGCAGGTTATCCAGGTGTGTATGGCAATAGCTGGAGCATTAGTGAAGGTGCAAGGTGCTCATAACCCTCCTAGTCCTCTTTGCTGTCGGCAATGCTCATCCAAGTGGATGAAACAAATATGGCCTGATGAAGCTAAGGCCAAGGGCGCTTTGGGGAGACCGTACGCCGGTGACTGATCATCGTCTCTCACAGATTGCTATTCTAAAGGAGTTGTGCAATCTAAGGCAGTGCAAACTCAAAGCATACAATGGCAGGGACATTTTTATCTTCCTGTTCTCACGCAGTTCCTTGAGAATGTTTTGCTAATGTGGGCAATTGAGTGTTACAGCCAGACTTCAAGTTCTTACACACTAATTTAACATTTGGAGATTGGTTTGAACTTCCATTGAAATCCATTTAACTTTGTTCATCCCTTTGCGCAAATTAGGAGTTGTTTATTCAATTGACCGGCAGCACTATATTGCGCTCCATTTTCAGGTGCATTTTATCCAAATTACTCAAATACATTCAACATACAAAACAACAAACAACAACCCCTTCCTACCACACATGAAGCATTTAAGCGAAATAAAAAGGCTTTTCCTGGAAACGCAGTGACTCACACCTTAGGTCACAGGTAACGGGAGTCAATTAATCTTCACAAAGCATTTTCTCTTCTGGCTCATTCTCTCTGTGTTGCTCAGCTGGGCGAAGTGCTAGCTACAGAGCAACTAAATCCATCATAGAGAAACATAGACACATACCAATGCTGATAAGTCACGTGGGTCACCACCTAATCTAATAATCTGCCCTGCCGGGGAGTCGCTCAGAAATGACACACTTGGTTAGGCTCAGAAATTGAGACCAGTTGTTCTCGTGGATTCCAAACCCTAGCACCGTCGTGAACTCTATGACCTCATCATTTTCTTCACCAAATGAAAAGAAGCATCTGATACAATCCAGTAGCACTGTCATATTTGCTGTGTGCAGAACCTTTAAATGAACCCTTGTTTCCCCTACAGGTCAGCATTTCCATAATAACACCTACTGTATGGTCAGTGAAATGTTAAAGTTAAATATAGCTTAAGGTTAAACTTCCAGTCTCCCATGGGGTGATGACGGTTACCCTGGCAACCTCATATTTGAGTTGCCATAGATAGACATTTGTTTTGTTCTGGTTTCTTGCACTCAATAGCATGTCTCGGTCCTCAAGCATGGTGTAATTGAATCTTAACTTCATCCATCCAGCTTGCCCCGAGCAGCCCTCCCCTTGCTCGACATGTTTTGTGATTAATCAAAGTCTAGCACTCACACTGGGGTCTTGGAACCCGCCCTGGGGACCTCACCATACACACTGAAAAGACCTAGGTGGTGTGGAAGGTGACTTTTTGCTACACGGCTCAAAATTTTGCCCTGCGTTCGTTGGCTAATGGAGAAGCCCTGAAGGAAGACATCTGTTTGTTCACATGCCTATAGTCAACATAAATTCCCATGTGGATGAATTAATGCCATTTTTTAAAAGAAGAAGTAATGGTCTTTTCATGCATTTTTAGTAATGCTCAGTGAAGGTGATCCACATAAACTAAGAAGTGCAGTTTACTGAAGCTCTGAATCATTAACTAATCGTTAAAATCTTTTTAATGGCCTCTGTAGCGTCTACAGTTTTAGAATGTTCTGTTAACAGCACAGAATTTTCTTCTAACTTCAGTCTGCAACTTTAAAATAGATGCTATAAATGACAGAACATTTTGAGCATGGTATGTGCTATGTAGAGGTAACGGCAACCACAAACAGATGTGTCATATTGTTATATTATGACTGGAGAAAAACCTGTGAAAGCTATTACAGATGGCTATAACATTGCCCCATATGACAGCCTAAGTTATGAGCATTGTTAAATCAATGTCTAGACAGTTTCATTACTTTCTCCCGCTTCTTCAGTCAGCTCAAATTAGTTAAGGGCCAGCCTACCTCCCCTCTCTGACTGATACTCAGCCTTCAAATGTGACACAGGGAGTTTCAGCTTGATCACCTTAGTCCAACACAAATAGTTATCCATAGCTCACAGCATAGGGATTAGATTAGGATTAGATTAGTGACTGCATCAGCTATGTCAACAGCTTTTTTGGACACAAACTGGTCAGATACTCAATGAGTAGGCTAGCATGGATGAGTAGGCTAGCATGGATGAGTAGGCTAGCATGGATGAGTAGGCTAGCATGGATGAGTAGGCTAGCATGGATAACTTGAAGGCACATGCTATTTGCACCTGGATATATATATATATAGCTAACAATGCTGTTGCACTGGGTATAGTAAATATAGCTATATTTAAACCCAGGTGTACTGTATATGCTGTAGCATG
>JAGFZM010001162.1:429796-460232 GCA_017657215.1 Limnothrissa miodon
CCTATAACATATAATTCATGTCATACCAAACATTTTTTTCATGTTGTAATTAATGTAAAGGTAATCAAACCTTACCATTAACCTACCATTAATCGTTCAATAAACAAAATACATTTCTCTGAACTGGGGCTGAATTTGAACTGCTGTCGCTGCTGTGCATGCACTCTCCTCACTCACTAATCTCCCATCAATCTGTTCTCAGCCACAGAGGTCAGCAATTTCCTTTGGTTTTTGTGGGTTGCTAAACAACCACTGATTCAGTCCTTTCTGTTGATGTTTGCAAATCTATTATTAACAAACTAATTGTTCTATGCATTCGCTGAACAGAGATTAGACACCTGATTTTTCCTCTGCAAATGTGATCAAAATTGTGTTCCTGTGTTGCCTTTTCTACAGACAGAAATGTGAATGCTGCATGTTTTTGTTTGTTTGTTTTTGTGTGCAAATGTGTTTGTTATCATAGTTAGCTTTTTTTACACTATTGTCTGTTTGTACCCAGAAAGCCCATAAATCTAAATGTATATACACACACACACACACATACAGTGCATATACATACACATACATGCACACATAAACAGACAGTATCTGTGTGTGTTTGTACTGTGTGTGTTTGTATTGGGATAAACACACACACACACACACTGACACGCTGTCTGGGATACCACAGTGTGTGTGTGTGTGTGTGTGGGTCCTCTATGTAAAGATATTAATATGTGTTTTGACCTCACCTGCACAGTTCCAACGGCTTCCACTACCTTGAGAAGGGTTCCCCCAACATTCAGAGTGCCTGAGGAGAAGACATTTTAGGCCACACAGAGGAGTTATTCAGCCACTGATGTTGAACAAGAGGCCATTCATTCAGAGGAGTTATTCAGCCACTGATGTTGAACAAGAGGATCTGGTGTGCAATCTCTGTTCTGGTTCATCCTAAGGCCGTTTGATGATGTAGTCTGAACTCTGCCCTCTGCCTCCAAGTTCTCCCATCCCAAAAGGTCTTTTCCTGTAGGTTCCGTGCACTGTGTCCAACCATGCTGGTGGATGCTCAGCTACAAAAGGCATTAATGCTTGTTGTTGTTGTTGTTGTTGTTGTTGTTGTTTCAGGAGATAGGCTTGGATAGTCTTGTTCATAAAATGAAAATTAATCTTAATGTAACCTTCTAAATGTTTTAAATTCTAAAGATGAAAATACACCTTACATGCTAACCTGCATAGTGACAAGTGCAATCACCCCTTTTTATCTAAGCGCTCTCATAAAAGCTCAGGCTACCCCCCGACAACTCCGGTCCTCCAATGTCTGTCGACTGGCAGTCCCGGCACCTCGCCCAAGGCAATCCAGACTCTTCTCATGTGTCGTCCCACGCTGGTGGAATGACCTACCAAAAACAATCAGAACAGGGCCATCTCTGGAGGCCTTCAAAAACCTCTTAAAGACCCAGCTATTCAGAGAACATCTTCTATCCTAGCACTAAAATGAACTGAAGCACTATCCCCTAGCACTATGCTCCTTAAGGTTTCTGCTATGTAGCTTGATTGTTATCCTCGTTTTGTAAGTCGCTTTGGATAAAAGCGTCTGCTAAATGCATAAATGTAAATGTAAATGTAATCAGACCCTTTGGATCAGTGCAAATATGTATTGTTGTTATGGTCAAAGGTGCTGCAACTTGCAGTATTCTCACTGTACTTTAATCAAGCCTCCCACATATCTAACAGTTAGGAAATGGATATTTGAACTCAGGACTCCCTCCCTGCTCATTACTCTACCATCAATCTGTTGCCAGTTAGAGAGGTCAGCAATTTCTCTCAAATCTAACAATTAGAAATTACCCTGACCTTTGGTTGACCCATGTATCTGTCTATAAAAAAAAAAAAAAAAAAAGATTCCAAGCCAATGGGCAAAAACTCGTCCAGAGCCTCTTTACATTTTCAAAGATTTTTTTTAAAAAGAAGCTCGTTCAGATACACAAGTAAATTAAGTCTATTTAGCTTCATGATAGACGTGCAGTACATGCGTAATAGCTCTCAATACTGTAGGCTATTTGTCACTGCATAATACATATTTTGTTGGGCTTATGCTGGTTGGCATGTCAAATAAGCCATGCTTTGTCTGTCGTCTTCATGTGAGTGTGGCATGTTCACTGTCAACACAAGGTGCAAATGAGCAACACACTGTGTGAATTTTAAGAATGCCTTGACACATGAAAGGGTTGTATTTTGATATTTTGAATGTAAATTTCCAGCAGAAAATTAAGATGAGGCCCCCTGCTAAAGGTCACTAATTTGCTGATGTCAGGTACAGACATTTCACAGCTTCCAAACTCATTCACAGTTCTACCCACCGTTCTGGGTACATAGTCTACATGTCAGGAATCAATGCGCTACACTAATTCATTTCTTTTTTTTTTTTTTACTTATAGTGAAGTGCCTGAACGTACCGCCTGAAAGCTAGCACAGTTTTTAGTACTCTTTTTTTGAAGACTTAAAGTGCAGATTTTTCCCCCCAGTTTATTCATACTAAATTCTGCACATCATACAGATGAGAGGTGCTTTGGACATCTATAGCGTACAGTGACGTTATTGGGCATTATGTTAGTTCCTGTGAGCCATAGCGTCAAACAAAGATGACAGCCTGGATGACTGCTGTTTTTGTACACTATTGAGAGGCAGACAGGCCCTGCTTTTAAGCTGCTCTAACATGGTTGTTCTCGAACCTTCCTTTGCACGTCACTCTGCTAGCCACCTCACCAGCCCCTCCTGATTGTTTATCTATCTTAATCAATGTCTATTTTCACTGATGCCTGCTCGGTTTTGTATTCCTTGTGGGGGAGATCTTTATTGTTACTCTCCCTGCCACAGGCTTGCCATGTTTACACAGAGCCAATGCACTGCATAGCAAATATTAATAAACTATTTTGGCTATTTTGGCTAAAACAGTCCTGACGGAACATTCAGCTAATAGAAGGCCATCAGTTCTGGCACTATAAGGTGACAGAGGAGTTCCTGAGAAAACATGTTCTGTATTTTCACTCCACTCACGTTGACGTGCAATAAACCTTCCCCAGCAGAGCCAAACGCATCTGGCAGTGCCAATACCTTTGTGGCGTAGTATGTGCGGCGTTGACCTATAAACGCAGGTTGTCTCTATTAAATGCACGAGTGATGAATTGAAAAAGTTATTTGGCAAAAAAAGAGTGATCCATCTTGAGGCACTGTTGCAGCTGTCAGCCACCACGGTGTGCTCGGGACATATCTGCATTAATGATGGAATCAGCAGCAGTCAGCCAATGAATCAGAGGTCTGAATCAAGTCACTGGGATAGATGCTAATGCTATTAGAACCAGGCTTTGAGGGTTATTGAATCGGGAGTGCATCGACAGCTATCTGCTAGCCGTGTGAAATGTGAACACTGAAATTGACTCGAGAGGCTTCCTCTCTGTATGTTCAGACTTTGAGAGACAGATTTCCTCGGAGGATAGACCTTGACACACACACACACACACACACACACACACACACACACAAACAAACAAACACACACATACACACACACACACACGCAAACACAATCTCATGGAGACGTTTATATAACCAAGAAGCTCTAAGTGTGTAAACATGTTCTAAAAGTAAAAAAAAAAATGTATGGGTGTATTTGTGTTGCTGTTGTTGTTTGATATATTTGACAGTGCAGGTAAGAAACTGCACACACTGTGGACAATGGGGATGGTGTGCTTTCACAGTATGTCCTGGCCAGGTGAAGAGTTGGACTTGACGTGTGTTGTAATGTCCTTGCACAAACATCTGCAGCGTCAGCAAGGGTCAGAATGTCATGCTTTTCTAGCCAACAACCACCAAAATTGGCATTGAGAATTGTCAAGCACCTAAGTGGACTTAACATCGACCTGTGGAACGATCCTGCTAAACAAAACAAACAAAAAAAAAACATCAAAAAAAAAATGAAGACCTTGGAAGGCAAGAATGATCATAGAAAAAAGGGGTGGGGGTGGAGTCAGTCTCTTTAAATATTTTTTTATAAGAATTTAATATACTATTCTTTTTCACTCTCTTCTTCTCCTCATCAGAGAGAGAGAGAGAAAGAAAGACAGAGAGAGAGAGAGAGAGAGAGAGACAGAAAGAAAGAAAAAGTTTGTAAGGATGATAGCTTCATGATGAGACTACTTTTTATTTCTGACCTATGAATGTTCTTAGGGTGTGCTGAAGGCCCACACGCTTTAATTGGGCTTGAGGATCTCCAGAGATGAGACTCTGAGTGTTGAGAGGTAATTTGAGCCTGCTTTGAATTAGCATGGTGATTCTGGCTTCACTATATAGTAGTGAGAGAGAGAGAGAGAGAGATGTGTATGTATATTACTCACATGTGCATTCCTTTGTTCTTTCCATCTTCGTCGTTAAATAAACACATCCTAAAAACAGATTATGCATCTGTTGCTCAGGGCTTTTTAATCTATGTCTGTTTATTGGTGATGGCTGTCTGTACTTTGAAGGAGACAAAGTCGATATCAAATCACTGTGTGTTTTATTAGTGTAATAAAACCCTTGGCCATCAAAAGGGGGATGTTTAAGATTTCCATTCACATGCTCAGGACACACTGAAGGTTATGCATATAAAAACTCAGAGAGATGAGACATCGGGAGATACTTCGCATGCTACAAAAAGCTGAATGTCCGTGAGGCACGTGAGTGAGACACGAGTCACGTGAGCAGAAAACTCCACTTCACCGAGAACACAACAGAGTAACTTTACAGAACTGGAGAAATGACAGAGTTCTGTGATGTATTGCCATGGTGAAGTGCACCATCAAGCCAGCGCAGGCTCTCGTGCAGACAAAAGCCATTAAGGTCTGTCAAGGTTGATGGCGCCATGGACCTCACCCAGGGTGACAATCAAACTCACGGCCATGGCTCCTATTGTCACCGCATTCATGCCTGTAGGGAATTCAACTTTGAGGAGACTTGAGCATTCAGTCCGATTAGTCTAGCTGCACTCCATTGCTTTCCCCAAACCTGAGTTATTGGCACCCATAAGCATGGATGCGATGGTCATATGCTTTGCCCAGGATGGTCATTGCCGCAGGCTTATTCAGTCTCAGCCTCACTTAAGTCTTGTATGGGGAGATAAAGTTGTATTGTTGTTGTTGGATAGCTTAAAGATAGTTTGTGATTGTGTAGATGATTGTGGGGTTTTTTTCTGTGTTATTTACAGGCTATTGTGTTTGTGATCTACACAACAATTATGAAGCTGTAAGGGACAATACAGAGAAAATGCTTTTTAAAGTGGGTATTTCTTTATTTTCTCTATCTCAGAAACTATTATTGTGGTGTGCATCACCAGCCGACCTAGGCCACCATCACCAATCAGCATATTTATTGTTTCGCATGCCATTATTGCAAAAAAAAAAAAAAAACAAGGAAATGCATATATTAGACATAATGGATTTAGGCTGAAATGAAAACAAATTATATTTTTTATTACGAGATAAGATCTCGTTTTGACATAGCCATTATGGTCTGATAAAGGGAAAAAATGTTTCTTGATACGATTTGGGCTTGCCTGCCATATCAATTAAGGAAGAGAAAAGAAAAATGTTGCCTACCGTGAAAATATATCAAAAGTCTCTTTTCGTATGTTCAAGAAAGGGGCTGGTCAAAGCACAGTTGGAAAGCAAATATGACTTCCAGCTGTCAGTTGACTATTAAGAAACATGCACACAGGAAATTGAAATCACAACAGCCTCTTTGAGACCCTTCAGAGTGCTCAAACACTACAAAACAGAACAGTACCATGCGTTCAAAATGAAGAAAACGTATTTCTCTGAGGAACAATTTAAATGCATAGCAAAAAAAAAAAAAAAAAAAAAAAACATTGCAGACTTTTTTTCTGCCACAGCACAATACACAGTGGATATATCGGGTGCCTAGTGGGCACTAAACGTCAGTGTAACAATTAGCTTAGTGCCACACCATTTGAACCACCAGAAGCCATGCTCTGCCTGGTCATGCTGCAAATGGGCCTTCTCCACTCCCAAGGTCAAATGATTCAATCCCACTGTATGAATAACTCCTCTGAGACAGGCAATTACCCACCATTGTGAGCAGAGGGAGTTTGGAGGATGGAGGGTGGGGGTTGAGGTAGGGTGCAGTAGTGAGGTAGGGTGCAGTAGTGTGGGTTGTGGGTGAGTTGCAAGTTGGGGTTTGAGACGGTGGCCCATGGACCTGCGATAGCACTTCACAGGGACAAGAAGCTCAAGCCATGAATGAAAGGAATTTGTTTTGTTTTTTTTTCTCAATGAAATGTTTCAGCTTCTTTTCTTCTATTTCCAGGGTAGGAGAGGAAGTATCCTCACTTAATATTTCTAGTGATAGACACAGAGTACGATAGCCAAAGCATCAGGCTGGATTTACATAAATAACAATATCAAGGATAATGTGTTACATACCATTGACATATTAATGTAAAAGACATAAAGTGAAAATGTGCAAATTATAAATTTAGTTCAGTAAAGGAGAAAAAATAAATAATAAATAATAAAACTTTAGCAAAAGCAGATAATGTCATTTTTAGAGACCTTTTTAGAGTCCGTGGGTGCTTTGAAGTCAGATGGAGGAGTGATTTTGGGCATGGGGTAGGCTATGTCAAGCCAAGGTGGTTAAGATGGCATCACCTGGCCCACCCATGAGTATAGCTGGCGTTGGAGACCACTGCACAGCCAAAACGATCGGTAGGCAAGGACACCTTCCTCTGAACATTTCTCCACCACCTTCAATTCAAAGCCTCGGTCTAGTTTCCCTCCAGCTCCATGTTTGCGGTGGCCAGCGAAAGGCGTCTCTGCAGCTCTGCAGATAGAGGCGCCGGACGGAGCCAGTCACATCACAATCAGGTTTTATCGGCCAAGTACACCTCCATACACGTGGAATTTGCCTTCGCTGTGTAGACCAACAACAAGGATATCTATTAAAGTGGCACTCAGTAAGTCTGTTTTTTAACCCTGCATTTAATGCCACAAACCTATAGGGGGAGCTCTGTACAGTTAGCTGTATTGCTGTAGTGTACACTCCCTCAGAAGTTGCAAGTTCCATATTCACTATACAGGGCTGTACAGCAGTGCGCTCAATCGCTGTTTGCAACAGAACAGACCAGTCTAACAGAAAAAACAATTTCTAAGCGATTTTATGACCACAAAAATGGTCGCATAAACTTACTGAGTGCCTCTTTAAACATTCAGTGCAAATACACAGTGCAAGACTATAGATAGTCTGGTGAGCATCAAGAGAACTTACAATAGACAATATACATGAAGCACATAAAGCCCAACATTATCTACAACCCCTTAAGGCACACCCGCTTTTTTGTTTTTTTGATGGTTATGCTTGTGTCATTCAATGCCAGAAGGAGTAACTTCAAATCAAGCTAACTGACATGAAAGCCCAGGATGGCTTGGCTTTCATTTGAAACCAATTTTATGTTTCTAGGTAAAGGGGTTTTCAAGTTATAAACTTTTGAATGTCAGTAGGCCCTCTTGTTTACAAAAAGTCTCTATGGGAATTTACATAGGGGTCCCAATCAAAACGCATAAACATATTATTCAAAAATGTGTATTCAAAAATCATATTTTTGGTCTTTTTACTTCAAATTTTTTGTGTAACAGGTTGAGAGATGGAGTTAGGACTTAGATTTTTTTATTTGGGGGTATCATATGGATGGTACCCTCATATCTTAGTTCATAGACATTTGAAATGAGTGGGAAAAAAAAACTTAGTTCCAACCTCTATAACTCTGTGTCCATATGTCACAGAAACATACATATTCCTCTAGAAAAAACTTGAGGGTGTCACCGTTCCAATGGTATGAGGCACATCCCTGAGTCTAAAACTATGTAGGAACTGTCAAGCTTTCAATTTGGGTATGCCGTTGTTTTGAAAAAAAGGAAAAATAGGGGTGTGCCTTAAGAGGTTAAACTACACAAGGCTTTAGTGCAAAATAAATAGAATAAAATAAAATAAATAGTAGTGCAAGTAATGTGCGGGTTTCATAAAATACAGACTCTCCCAGGCAGACACATCAGTCTGAGCGCATCATGGCCTCCACTAAAAGGGCCAAACTACAGTAATCTAAACTGACGGAAACTGACTAAAAGCCAAATAAAAAGTAACAGAGAGTTAAAAGGCATGATCCAAAACCATGTTGGTCACAAAAGGTAAAAAGAAAAATGAATAATAGTGGAAAGTGTGAAAATAAGAGTGGGTAACTAGCTGCCATTCTACAGCGTCATCACCATAACAACCCCAATATTGTGCACACTCCATCTAAATCCTGTACTTCCAATGTGTGGAGTGATGAGTCTAGTGATGAATGACACAACTATAAGTTCTATAAAAACGGTAATAATCAGAAATGTGATTTATCTTCCTTAGTATACTGCAGTGTGTGTGGTACAGGTAGGTTTTATTCAATGTACTGCATTTTTAATTAAAGCATAACATTTTATTCTATAGTGGAAGATGACTAACGAAGATTTAATATATTTAATGATATCTGCTTGAACAGAGTTCACAAAGGCCCCGCAACTTCTAAAGCCTTTGAAATCAAACCATAGCGTAGAGCCAAAGGCTTTTAAGAAAGATAGATAGAGACAAGCTACAGACCCCCAGTGTTCCTAAGTGACTTTAGCTTAAGATAGTGACCATTAAGTAGACTAAAAATGGTAGTGTAAATCTTGGACTTAATTAAAAGAATTCCAATTTACTGCCCTTATCTTTCGCAATCATGTTAACAAATAAAAGGGGCTAAAACTCATTAAGAGTATGGATTTTAATTAGCATGCTTGAACATACCAGATAAATCACTGACACTAGCCACCATGGAAGGACACGGGGTCTTAGAAAGGAAGAGCTGAGAGGAGCACACACACAAGCGAACGCATGCCTCTACAGCAATGATTTACACAGGCACCCTAATAGAGCCGGCCCGCCACATATTTTAAGCCAGTGTTCATATTCTTTCCCATTACTAATATGTGTATATATGCCATTTTCCAAAATGGGATGTAATTCTCTCACGCGGTATACGTACATGAATAATGTTCTGTAACAGTGGAGTAGTCCATTTATATCTGCCAGTGCACTCAAACGGTAGATCAATTCGCTATCTCTCATTTGCATATTTTTGTATTTCCCGCAAAGTAATGAAATTGCAGTTAATGCAATTAATAACTCAGTTGCTTAAAGCAATAAATGTCAACCGATGCTGTTGGCTTTGTGGTTAGGATTATGTGTAAAAAATTGCACAAATACATGTTTTTCTCTCAAGAGAAGCCATTTTGTGTGAAGACCCACAGGCTGAAAGGCATTTGTAGACCCCTTGCTCCTGTAATTGGTGAGAAAGGATTTTGAGTCTTTCAAAGGCAGTACTGCTGTAGTGGGTTGGCTGGACAGAAAGATGGAGTTCCGTCCATTTTTATTTTTGTCATTTCTTACCTTTGTATGTTCCTGTATGTTCAGAAGCAAAGTTGACAATAACAAAAAAAAAACAACAGCATGTTTCAACAATATTTGAGATGCTGTGTTGTGCTGTTGGTGTCAAGTATCCTGTATCTACATTATGTCAGCCCTTAAGGGCCAGCAAATCACTCTGTGAGTTGTTTTTGTCCTTCATACTCTTTTCAAGCAATGTATTTGTGGGACAATTCAGAGCGACAGCAACATTTCACTATATACTCCTTGTCTTCTCTGTCCTGAAACAACAAACAGAAAGTCTTTCAGGACAATCCTGGGTTCACATTATTTCTTCCTTGCTAATAGCTAAAGAAATAAGCAGGTGCAACTGCAGCATATTGCATCAGTATGTACTGTATTGGGTAATAGGAAATGTCAAATTAGGTCATTTATCAACTTCAAAGCATTGACCCAGCTGAATGAAATTCCAGCATATGGTATCAGAATATTATTGTGATTTCGATCATTTAGCCTTTGTTGTGTTTTGTTTACTCCATTTCCCCATGATTACTGTATATTATAATCAAATACTTGTCATTATATGCCAAACTATTTCCAAAACCCAGGCCATACTAATGACATAGAAGCTTTTTTATTATTAGCCAATTATTTTTATCCTTTGTTGCATGATTTTTATACAAACCGGCATACATGAAATAAAAGCACCTTATGCAACATATTTTATATGAACTGTAGCCCTATTGAAAAGCAATGTGGGGTTTTTAGAGTAGATATACTGGGCCAATTATTGCCCCTTTTGTCTACACAAGTACAATTACACACTGCAGGAAGATGAAGTTTCTTCAAAACAAGCCACTCCAATGGAGTGAGCTTAATGGGCAAGTTTGTTCAGAAACAGCAAGAGAAGCGGAGGGCTGCATGTTCCCTACTGCCTACAGTTATTGTGCAGCTCTCTCTCTCCCAGCCTGCATCACCACTCCCTGCCTGTGGTTCTGGGGAAAGACTTTTATACGGGCCTTCATGCTCCTAAAAACATGCTAGGCTTTTCTTTCCTCTCAAAATTAGCACAGGACTGCATGACATTGGGCGTACTGCTGTCTGAGCTTTACGACACTGCCGAACGCTCCAAAGTGTGAATACGCTGAGCCGCCGCATTGCTTTGGCGAGGCCGTGTTCAATGAGGCACCCATGAAGTGACTTTTGTATTTAGTTGAATCAGCATGCCCACCAGTGGGGTCGATTCTGCTGACTGCACTGACAGGTAATGGGTGGGGGGAAAAAGATATGTGATGGCCAAGTATTTGCGCATCAAAAGGACTTATGCAGTAGGTGTCAAATGCTTGGACTGATCCAGGGACTTTGTGCCAAAAGCCGCACACTCACTCGCTGTGTCCTCCAGGTAGCAAAAGGCATTCAATTGACTTTCTTGTCATGGCTCTATACAGGCTTCCCATGGTATGCTACCAGTCACATGACCTGAGTGCAATGACATGGAACTGTTGGGTCTCAAATGATAGTAAGCTCCCCAAGAAAGGTGAATACTATACGGAACACTGTTCTGTTCACTCATAGGCCTCCTACACTATTTCAGAACACAGGGCCAGATTGCAGGACTCCTGGTTTTACAAGGAGTTACTCTGTCCAACACCATGTCCTAACTTCAAGCAAGCAGCAGGTTGCCATGCAGAATTGACTGTTCCCTGTCTACATTGGGTTTGTTAAATATCCCTGCCCATTAAGTATTCTGTTTAGAGAGAATCTCTGTGTGTGAGCAATACAACAGAAATAATAATAATAAAAAAAGAATTGCAACAAAAAGTTGAAAATTGCACTGCCTTGCATCACATTCAGGATATTCCAATAAAAAAATAGACTAATCAAACTCATTTTGCCACTTACATTCAGTCACATTACTTCGGATTGAGATTTCTTCGGATTGAAAATACAGATATTGGTATTGGTCTGATATTGGACTGCCGCTGTCTCAAGAGAAAATCTATTATTCATTTATTATTAATATTAATTAATCTATTATTATCTATTATTAACGGTAGATAAATCAGCTTTCCCATAAGTGGACACAACTACAGTGCCTTTAGAACAGCTTGGCGTTGCTTGCTGCTTCACAAAAACATTTTGGATTCCATGAAAGTGTAGTGATGATGTGCAAGCACTATGAGATGAACTGTAACCGGAGGAACTTTCTAGATCTCCATCTGTGCAACTGATTTGAGTATAGAGACACGGATCTGCCTAGCTAAAGTATGTCACAAACCCATAGATAATTATTTAATGGATTCTCAATAACTGAGTTTTCATTTAGTTGGATTTCACAGGAATAATAACTGCATATTCTGTACTCTGGTTTGCTTAATGAAGCCAATTGAAATCTTATAATAGTTGAAGTCATTTGAGCAGAGCGTGTTCTCTAGGTGGTTATTGATGAGTTGGCCTGGATAGGGTGAGGTGTGGCTGTCGTAGACCAGAATCCTCATTATTTAAGGATTATTATCACATGTCGTGGAGACAGTGGACCCAGGAGCAGGCAGCTTTTCACTAGTGATGGTTTGTTTTGACACTTGCCAGGAAAACCACAGGCAACAAACGACATACAAGCAACACGCGTCAGGCAACAACCAGCATAGGTGTGGCCAAACCCGCAGCAGAATCATCACTACTTAAAGATTATATATATATGTATTATTTAAGAACTGGTTTAATGACTCCCAGTGTGCCACATCTATCAACTCTTTAATTGTGAAGTTTTAGTGAATCGGTTGGGCATTGTATTGTAAACGCATTAACGTCAGGGAATTAGCAAATTAAACCTTCGTCCAAAAACTCTCTAAGCCCTAGTTATCATTAATATCACAGAATAACACAACATGCTGATTACACATATGTGAATCGGGTGGTGAATCTATAGATCAGTATACATACATGGAGTACGTTTAGTATTGTCACCGGCTGTGTTGACAATCCAATCCACATTTAATCAGCTAATATGCATAGATGTGTCACTACTGACAGAAGTTCCACACCTATCAAATGATTTTATGCCTCCTTGAAATGAACGTTGTGCAAACAGGACGGCACATTTGTGCTGTTGGTGATCAATCATGTAAAGAGTTTTATAGCAAAGAAGAGAATCATACTTTTTCCCCATTACAAAAGAAATTTGATGATGCATGACATCACCATGGCTGTGCTTTTATTTAATTTAAAATCAATTTGATCTAAGGTTCCAGTTACATCTCAATTATGGGATGGCGGGCTCTCTAAGTTACGACCACATCCTGAGGAGAAATATACTGATTTCAATTGCCTATAATTCTCAAACTCATAAAGGCACTCGAGCAGACATTATTAAGGAAGACAAAAACATTCTCTATTTTTTTTGTCCATTGTCTTTCAACATGCACTTTTACTCAGACAGACAGAGAGATACAATTTTAAATGAATATTGACAATCAGTTGAGAGAAAAGTGCTGTTTCCTCCAGGGTTTTTTTTTTTTTTTTTTTTTTTTTTTGTATTTCTTCACATAATATGTACCAGGGCATAAAAGGATGTTCACACAGAGACCTATGGCAGAATTGCTTTTTCACAGCAAATGGACCTTGCCGTCTACTGCTTTCAGACGCGAAGAAGGTGGGAGAAAAAAAACACTCAAATGTAACAAAGAAATCAGAAGAATCACAATATACCTTTCTTTTCATGGTGGTCATTGTTAATCTAAATTACATGTCAACAACAAGGTGAGGAGACATTGCTGCTGGGAGCGCTTGCTTCAGTCACAATGGCGAAAGCTTTGCTATGATAATGGCTGTGTATTGGGTTCGCATGTCTGCTGACTCTGCTGCTCCCACCGAAAAGCTACAATAGAAAAATATGTGTATTTATTCACTGAGTGAATTGTGGGGGAAATTATCCATGATTGTGTCAATACTTCATCTCCTGGCCGGGTCAATATTTCATCTGCCCCAAAAGCATTTCACCAAAGCGTGTTGAAATGCTACAGCTACACAAATGGAAAAACAGTAACTTGCAAAAACTCTTGTTCTCCCTCTCTCTCTCTCTCTCTCTGCTGCATTGGCATTGGCACAAACACATACACACACCCAGGCACATTCACAGATTCAACTGCACACACACACACACACACACACACACACACACACTCACAGAGACTGCTTGGCCCTGTGTCTTTTATTTCTCTGTCTCAGCAGCAATGTCTGATGGTTTTGTATTATATTATAGAATATTCACTGTATCCTATGAGGTGGCCTAGCTACAGTATTATTCCAGAAAGGTCTTGGAAAGTTAGAAATAACAGGGAGCATGTTTACATACGTTCGCAACTGATTTTGATATTTTATGTCATGTTTACAGTTGCTATCTTTTGTACAGACATATTGCTATAGACCTATATTTAATGAATCTGCTCAGTAACACTTGATGTGAAGAGTCCCTGCTGTACAAAAAGCCTGCTGTCAAAAGCTCTTTCACAAATTTTCCAAAACATGTCAACATTTCAACAAATATTCGTCTGCTAAACACAACCATGACTACTTGGCATCTAACTGTCAAGTAAGTCAGACTGTAACCTTGTCCTAACCAATTTTTTATTAAAAGGTTTATTTCTCACTCTCAAAACCCAATATGTTCAGTATTTACTGTACAAAATGGATTGCTACTTCAAACTGCCATCGTGGGAAATTATGTGAAAAGCCCTGAATGTGCATGCGCATGCGACAACATGGTCAAGGGAGTGTGGTCATGGACATGATGAACCAATGGACTGAACTGGTCAGCAAGAACACTGGCCATTATGGACCCAATGACTGTGACACAGAAGAATCACTGGCTTGTAGAGGAAGAGGATTGACATCATGATTTGTCAGTGGTCCACAGATAAATGAATGGAAGACAAAGAGTGGCTGAGTGGTTGATGAGGAAAGAGTGAGATTGGAAAATGTGGGGCTGCAACACAAAAAGATTGCTGCGAGTAAATGAAACCAAGGTGGGGGTGTAGCGGGGTGGGAGTCGTGAATCTTGGTGAAGAGATATGGATCATTTACTCGCCAGTTGTCAGTGTTGGACCAATACTTCACCCACTGCTTCAGGAGAGTGAAGTCACAGTCCTGCTGCAAGCCACTGATTCTGGCGAACACACCGCTCTCCCACGCATCTCCTATCCTCTGAGACCCAGACAAACTGTCAGTGCCCTTGACAGAAACAGGCAGATTTAACCAAAGGAAGAGAAATTGATAGGACAGGCCCTCGCACCTGGAGTAGTTTTTGTCTGCTCTTAGAATAATGCAAAAGTCTGGGGTCTGTCACTGTTTTAGATGGATTTACAAGATAGAGAGGTGGTGGATGTTTTAAGTTAAAGATGAACCAACTGTTCTCAAACATTACAGACAGCAAGAATAAAAGCGTGTAAATTCAACCGAATTTAGACGAGCCGCTGGGCATTGGAAAAGACAGATACTTAGTTGTGAAGATATTATCCAAGTGACGGCAGGGATTGATCTTCTCTGAATTAACTAACACTGTTGAAACATAAAACAGTTTTTTGACGATTTCAGGACCAAATAAAAGAAGTACCACTTATGTTTCCATTCAAATCAAACAATTCACGCTTCCTCAGAGGGCACGAGGCTTATCAAGTGCTCAGCAGATTTGGACCGTGTGTTGGTGGTTCTGGGGAAAACTATAATTATAAAACAATGGTGTTTTGAACAGATTATCGCCAGTCAGCCATACAGTAAGTATAAGGAACTGCTTCACCTTGCTATAACATTGACTCTATGATCTGTTTGCGCTAACCCTGCATTTAAAACTATAAATCAGAATATAATGAGCTTTAAGATATCTTTAAATTGCATAATTAAGACATTACCACCTCCTGCTTGGTTAGGCAATTACCGGAAGGAACGGGCAGGTTGTTATCAGCAGCTGCAGGAGCTGTCTAATGCTCTATCTCTGGGGCAAATTAGAAAAACAAGAGGGATGAATTCCCTTTCTTAATCTCTGCATTTCCCTGTTTTCCCTGCTGTTTCATGTTTTTTTTTTCCCCGCAACTGACTTTCAAAGAGATGAGCGACACAAGAAGCTTTCACTCAGGCCAGAGGAAAAGTTACTTTGGAGCAAGTTGGTTTTAGCACTGACAAAGGAAAGCAAATTGCTTTGAATGTACTTGAAAGAATGGTCGGGGAAGCAGAGAGCTACAGGACGCATTGAGGTATGGGATGAATGCCCTGGGAAGCAGAGTGATACAGAAAGCACTGACGTAGCAGACAGGAAATAACACAGAGTCACTCTGACTGGCCTGTGGACGATGATGATGGTGTAGACAGCAGCGGACCCAAGAACAGTAATAAACCTACCTGCTGGCCTGCCAACATTGTAGCTTCATCTAAATCTTCATCTAAATCGTATCCTGTTCATTACACCAAGCTACCTTGACAAATATCTTGTGTCCTTTTACATAAGGTGTACATGTACATATGATGCATACTGTGGCTAGTTCTCTTATATAGACTACAACAACACTCCCCTGTCATGTATTTATTTTCAAACTGAATGTACGAGTAGTTATAAGAAGAATAGGAAGTTAAGAATAAAGAAAGTCCAACTGCATATATTTAGCAATCTTTACCTAATGTCTATCTCAGGGGCTGTGTCGTAATGTACAGTATATCCTACATACTCTAGCATTCTGCCTTGAGATGGCATCCCAGGTCCCAAGTTTCACTGCTCCTCACCATCAGAGCACTTCACACACTCTGGATCCCGAGATCATAATGACTCCCACTCCAACTCACACACTGATTTATGCTAATTATCTTATCTTAAGATGTGACTTGTTTGACCAATATCACATGAAGGCTGTGACCTACAGCTCAAAACTTAGAGTAGTCCTATATCTCCTGGTTCTCCATCATCAGGTCAGAAGGAAGGCTTTTGGATGAAAAGTGAAAAGAGATCTTTTTTAGTATAAATGTATTTACTGTATGTATTTATGTACTGTATGTGTATTATGTATTGCCAAGTATGTACTGTATAACTGAGAGGGAGCAAACCTTTCAAGATGGATCCAAAAGATCAAGAGTGCATGCACATACATTTATACAGCATAAATGCATATATACATGCTAACACGTGTGTGTGTGTGTGTGTGTGTGGGAATGAGAGAGAGAGGGAGAGAGTGTGTTAGTGTGTATGCTACACCACAAATCAGTGGTTTTGGGTTTGTTGTACAGTTTGCCGAAACCTTCAGGTAGCCCAGCATTGGAGGGGAGCATCCAAAAGCTACCTATGTGCTCTAAGGCTGGTGGGGTTGTGTGCCCGTCAAGTTTTAAGTGATCCTGTGTCCCAATAATCAGATCCAGCCAATATAACCCCCCCCCCCCCCATATAATTACATCAGTACAGTTAATAAAATTATGAATTATTTTGGTTCAATTTTCTTTAATTATTTCAATTATTTTCTGCAGAATACATGTAGTTGCAGCATGTTTAATCACCTTGTAATGTAACCCCCCCTCCCTCCCCACACCAATTACTTGGTATTACCCAGCCTGCATTCTCTTCCAAACATTCACGCTGTTGCACCGTTGCCATTATCTTGTTACCGGGTATATGCTTGTTATCTGAACTGTGGAGATCAGTCATGAAAAGATGCGGACAGGCAACACTTTTGAATTGTTGGTCAAGACCATCGGCTAGTAAAAAGATAAAAAGTCCTGACCAAAAGGAGGTAAATACACATATTGTCAAGTTAGCTTATGATTTGTTAACTAAAGTTGGTTGGTTTGTTGTTGATTGCCAGCTTAGCCTTCTGCAAGAGGCTGCCAGTGATGTAGCCTACAGTGTTGGACCAATGTCAGTTTTCCTAAATTGTAACTGAAGTTACGGTTTGCTACAATACAGTCACACATTTTGGCATCGCTTACCTAACTGCCATCCCTTGTTTAACACTGTTATTGATAGTTGGCTGCAGATGGTTAGTTCAGAAAATGGGCAGTAAGGTTCAGAGACTTTCCCCCCTCATTTTGAGCATGAATGCCTGCACAGACATACGGCGAATGACAGTGTCTGTAGGCTTGTTAGTTTCAAAAAGATTGTTAACGTTAGTCTATGTCTGAAATGCTGAATGTAAAATAATCTGGTGTTTAAAACTAATTTATTTATTTATTTATTTAGAGATCCTGACCCCCCCCGCCCCCCCCCCCCATGTTCAGCACAAAGTTACGCCCTTGCCCGTGTTACAGTTTTCTCTCAATTGATCATGGATTTTTATTTACAACAAAAAACAGTAAACATGTTTTTGTCTGTTCAGAAATACCCACTAAATTGCTAGCTTTTCTGGAGTTGTGGAGTAACAGTAGCGGATATCATTAGTCAGTTCCTTACACCAAAGACCAATCACTGAACCTGCAGCTTGGGCCGGCAGTATGGTTCCATTGGAAACAATGCTGAATGTGACTGTATGGCCCCATTCATTTACAGTAGCTGTCAGTGAGCTATTTAGTCTATGTTGTACTAAAATCGGGATCCTTAAGTGACTCCAACAACATCTATCAATGTGAACGGCAAACAGCAGTCAACATATTAACATTAGCCAACATTAACAATGAAACCCACCAGACATAAAAGTGGTGCTCAGAAACAGCAAAACAAAAAGTCTGTCTGGGGTGCGTGGTTGTGTGCGTTAGGGATGGAAAGATTCACCGATTTGTATCGGTAGGCTACATACGAACATAGACAACGTTGCATCGGTGTCAGAAGTGTGCATTGGTTAAATCTTCGGATAAACTCGAAATTTATCTTATGTCAAATCACTGCATCCGTAAAAACTGATTAATATCTATTAACCTTTTAACTGATTTAGTGCTGCTTGCGTTCTCCTCCTTTCACACATCATTGGCCAATTCTGCCTGACTCTCAAGTTTTGAGCAAGCTTTTTTTGAATCAGTGTACTAGTAGCCTAACCATGACGTTAGAAGTGGATACACTCGGTGGTTTCGTTCAAGTCTGGTGTTTGGCAACACTTTTACAAACGTGAATGTCTGATGGAGAAATCCAATGCAACACGTACAATTAAACATACAAGGAGCACAACCTATTTTCCCATCTGTAGCGGCGACATGGTGTGAATAGAGCATTAACGTTAATGCTACTAAAACACCTGGTAAGTGAACTAACAGTTTCCCACATTTGTTTATAGTTTAAAACACAACACACCATAGTAATGGAGAGTACCCTGGGCCCGGTTTCCTGATAACGCACACTGCGCATCTTACGATATCTGAAGTAGTTTACTTTTCTATCTGCATTCCCAACACCATTTTTCACAAGTCTTCTTAACTCTGTACAAAACGTTTACATTACATAGTTGTAACTGCCAAAAGCCACCACTGCTTCCAGTAATTGTCCCTGTCAAAAGTGTGATTCACACTGCAGGCCAAGAAAATAAGAACAAGTCCCTACTACTGTATTTGCAATAGTAGCCTATACTATTCTTCTGCATTGCATCGTATTGTATCGTATCCCACTGTATCGCATTGTGTTAAATCCATATGTAGTGTCGCACTGCATTGCAGTAGGTGAAAAAATCATCGTATCTTATTGCTGATTGTGCTGATTGTTCATTTGAATCATTAATGCATCCAATCGAGTGTATCGAGATATGTATCGTATCGCTTCAGTTACGAAGATTCACACCCCTTCTGTGTTGGTTGGGGGGATGGGTATGGTATTACAATGAAATGTTAACATAGCTAAGAACATTCAAGCTATAATGTTGATTAAGGTGGGACTGAATGACTGGAATTCAGACTGGGATTATTGACAGTCAGACAAAAGCTGCATTGGAACTTTTTTTTTTTTTTAACTGGAACTTATGTAAGTATGCGCGTGTTTCCACTTGGCCAGTCCAGTCCGAAAGGAACCGAGTAGATGTCCGATTGGTCAGCTAATACTGCTAGCATTCAGCATTCAAGATTCAGTAAATTATAAGCTCTGACTCTGGACAGTAGACAGCATTTATTTTATTTTTGGCATATTATATTCCAAAGTACACTAATACAAAATACAATAGATATTACCGTTAGCAATATAGTCCGAATATTGACAGAAGACAATGTGTCAAGAAACATTAAAATAACTAATATCACATATTGATGTTTGTTTGTCTGTATGTGTCTTTGTATGTGCCTATGAAAGTACAAAAGAAAGCGAGAGAGAAAGAGAGAGAGAATGAAAGGGGAAAGAGAGTGAGCAGAGTGTGTATCAACTAGTCAGACGGTGATAAATTGCTGTAATCAAACCGAGGGTCTATTATTTACATATCCATGATTTCACTTTGTCCTGCCACCCCTGCAGGATTGAATGAGCTCCCTTTATCAACAGTGGTGTCTGTGCAGGGGGGGTTAATAAAATAATGTGGCAGAGCGATGCTTTCTCACCTAAATGTAATAGCTCCTCTGTGAGTGCATTATTTATGTCTAGCCATTATGTTAAATACATATTTGCTCACAGGTTACACTATTATATGGCAGCAGGCAAAAGTAGATCAGGTGCACTGAGTGGATGTAAGCAACCTCGTTTAAAACCCCTTGTTTAGAAAAGCCTCCGAGGTGAGTGGGGAGACCTCGGGCAGTAGTCTAGTTTAATGAATACTGATTCATTACAAGTCTTAGTGTTTGTACAAAAATAGTTTCGAGGTTTGGATTAGCATCATCAGATGATATAACTTCATTGTTCATATACAAAGGTATGTATTTACACAGAGACACCATTAAACAAACTACTGTGATTTCTTGTTAATATTCACTGTGGTGTAAAAAAATTCCCTTAGTAAGCCATGACATATGTAATAGTATTAGTGAATGATCACCCCTAAGTAAGTCTGATAGCGTTTGTGATGAGTGTTAAATGTAATTAAGCAAACTACATGTTTATTTGTATGGGGCTTTTCATGATTCCACCATCTTGAATTTCCCCCTTGGGGATCAATAAAGTATCTATCATGTCCTACTTTTGGACTTCAGAGCATTTTTAAGACCCTTTGATTTTTCTTTCCTGGTGCATCACTTGGCATGTTCCCAATTAGGAAAACTCATCCGTCTCAGCATGTGGCTGCAATAGTGAGCTTATAGGCTTTGAACACGTAAATGAACTTTGTGGATCCAGTGTCCATGTGACACATATTGGGGGATGATTCTCTGTAATAGCCCAACAGGGCACACAGCCTCCACCACTACAGCAGGAGTACAACACTGGCAAATACCTGGACTTCAATGCTAATGAGGCCGCCATCCGCATGTTTCCCTGCATTTATTATCATATTTATGTTTAAATTGCCACTCCAGAGTCCCTGGTTTACAAGCCTACTGTACTTTGCTGACTGGTGACTAAAGGCGGCTTCTCATTCTTTCCCCGAGGGGGAAATGGATTCCGGTTGGCCACTGGTGGAGAACTAACCCCTCAGTAGCGCCTTGAGTCTTCAACATCTCTTGGATGTTAAAATGGTGTTTTCAGCATCAGAACATCAAAGGGTCTTCTAACTGTCCCCCACTCCAGTTATAGCCACGCACACAGCTAATGCTGAAGAATACTTGACAAGCCAATCTCTGGTTGTCTTTAAAAGTCGGGTATGATGGAGACGCTCCAACCACACCAGTGAATGTATGCAGCCAACATTTTTTGTTCTAAAGCTCTGTGTGCAATATTGCATGTGTAACCAGGTTTGGGTTTTTTTTAACGCATAGTGTATACATTCTGTGCAAAATACATTTGCCTTTGATGGATTGTCAGTGTTTGCTCACCTCTGCTAAAATGCCCAATGGGGGAGTGAAGTGATATGGAAAAGACCCGCATGGAGAGCAAGAGTGTGCAAGCCGGGGTCTATGCGTAACCTCTACACTCACATGAGATGGCTGGCATAAACATTTAGGTAACAATCAATACAAATGAAAACAAATCTTATACAATCCACCCCAAAACATTTTTCAGTTCTGATAAATTGAGCAATTCATCATGGAATTTTCTCTTTTGCATAGGAAGGCATTATTTGGTAGAGGCTTTTATTATACTGTATGTAGTGCAACACATGTAGTGAACACTAAATTCATCCTCCAAAGGAGTAACATGACAACCTAAGAAGCATCATGAACACATGGACATGAACATATAAACCTGCTAATGGCCATTATGAAAACATGAACCTCCTAAGGTGTAACATGACCACATGTAACATCTTAAAGAGTAACATGGCCAAGGTGAATGGGAGAATGTGCTATTGATCAAATTGGCAAAAATTTTCAATACTCAATAAAGACCCTTTTTGCCATTGATATGCTCGATATATCTGCCGTATAACCGAACATGGCACAAGCTGTTCCTCTTCACTGTCGAGTGTAAAAGGAAATTACCTATGCACTGTTATAGGGAAAAACAGATGCTGAAATTGTCTTGAAGATCAGGAGCAGCCTCCTCCACTAAGTGTCCATGTGGTCAGGGTGACACATCATGCAAATCCAAATAGATGCATACTTTGTTGAGGAGGGGAAAAAATTGTAAATGCGTCGCACTTTGAAGGGACCCCTCAAAAACACCACATGGCACCATATGCCAGACTGCACAGAGCCAAGATGATATCTCAGACAAGGACACCAGCACTTTTGGAGAACCCCCCCCCCACCCACACACACACACACACACACACACACACACACACACACAATCTTAAACCTATAAGGCATTGGTCTCCTTGCTTGATTTAATTAGCAAACACAAACAAAAGCACACTGCTTTTCTTCAAAAGTATAGATGTACTCCGCACACCAATAAGCTTCTGAACTTTTAGGAGCAAACGCTAGCGCGAGAGTAAATACAAGCAAAAAGCTAAAGGATAAAGACAGAAAAAAACACATCAAACAAGTCTCAGCCACTACACACTTTCTGCAGATTAGTGACAAACCAACATTAATAATCCTGAAGCCTCAATGCGATCAAAATCTATCAGGGACATTTTATACTCTTGATGTGATTCTTGCAGGAGCCAGTTTTACCGCAGTGATTGCTCACCGTAGAGGCTTCTCACCTCAAGACATATTTGACATGGCTGACTAATCCCTAGAAACCATTTTTATGTCACCTCTAATTCCTGAGGTCTACAAACTTGGTATTTTATTGTGTTGCTGTAAGCCAGGCTGCCCTTTTTTAAGCTCTGTAAATTCCACAACAATATATCACCCCTGTGGCTTCATAAAAGTAAAGCAGAGATATACAGGGGAAAAAAAACAAGTAATATATAAGGAAAGTGTGGGGGCACATATTGTTGACTTTTTTTTTTTTTGACTGTTGATATAATTTCATGGCCAATGCTACGCATAGCCGACAGCGGTATGGCTTTTGTTTGCAGCCGAAATACTGTCCTTGCAGAATGTTTTCATGATTTCATGCACATTATTGTCCTCATGCTGTTAATGGTGTTTAATGTAATTCGATTACCTCACAGAGTACAGTCTATAAGCGCAGTTCCACAGTCTGTTTGCTGGGCTTTCAGGGAGAGTCATTAATTCCATCAACAGCAAACCACGCACTGTCAGTCATAGCTCAACCATTACAGTGTATGAAGTGCACCCCCCCCCCCCCCACCGCCCCCTTCACTTCCACATTAAAAGACGGGCAAAAAAAAAGCCTGCCGATGAGTCATTTGTTCCACATACGATGCAAATTCGCCAAAAAATTGCGAGGAGTGATGCTTTTGAACGGGTGCACTTGAGAATTAATGTTCAAGCAACGAGGGCTAGACCCACTCCCAGTGATTTGACAATGGAGGGCACAAAGCCCTGGTGCACACTGAGCCAAGATGCCTGCAATTATGTTGTGTAAACCACTTGTGCCTCCCTAATTATGAACCTGGTAAATAATCACAGCCCGGCTCAATTAATGGCCTGTTTCTTCATCTGAGCGTGGGCCTTTCAGCAGTGGCCGTGACTGAAATACACGGCAGCTTGATGTGGCAACACGGCACACTACCTTTTTACCAACAAGTGAATTGTGACATCAAGGGGAGCAAGTCTTCAGCCATTTTGCCAATGTTCTGTTTGCTGTGTGTGTGTGTGTATATATATATATATATATATATACTGTATGTATATGTACATATACCTAGGGTTTCATCTCGCCCTCAGTGAAGGACTTCTATTGAAATTTGGGTGTCTCATTTGAGTGGCTCATTTGAAAATACACGTCGGCATAAAGCAGGACCCAGGAAAAGGTTACACGTTTTTCTCATTCTACCCATGGCCATAATGAGACGATAAGCGAGCACGAGAGGGAGAGAGTTGGCCCAGTGGGGGTGCAGCCATGTGTGCTCTCTCACTTTCTAATTAGAATTTGTGCTCCAGTGGACAGTGACCTGGAAACTGAGGTTTTTCCGCCACCTACCCAGCAGCTGACCTCAGGAATAGGCTTTTTTTTTATGCCATTGCTGATGGGATCACTCCCACCCTCCACTCTCCACAGTCATGTTTGTAGGAAAGACTTTGTTTACTTGTTATTATGTATGTGTGTACATGTTATATGACAAACACATAGTTCACTTGTTTCACCAAGGTTCCATAAGCTCAGGGTTATGCAGATAATCACAACTGAGCAAGCAACAGGGCTAGGTTTAGTACTGTATACGCCAATTATCCTATGGCAGTATCGAGGCTTCTAACAAGAAAAAGACAAGTAAGAAAAAGAAATTTCTACCATCAAGCTCTGGATAGATCCAGTACATTCCTACATGACTGTGAGACATTTTGGGCCTTATGACGGACAATAAGGTGGCCCATTATACATTTATTATGATGTAAAAATATTCCCCACCCCCAAGACAGCACCCTGTTTAAAGGACTTTGACGGAATTGTAGAATTACATAACACATCTTAGACCCTAATTGGGACCTACGCTTAATTACAACACACATTTCTAAGTGATTAATTAGTGCACTGTAAAGTAAAAAAAAAAAAAAATGCACATCCGAGCTGCATGAACTAAAACGGGGTCATGTAAAATGTCTGGAGAGCTAGACGGAACATTCAGTATGTTCAAAAAAAAAAATCTATACAAAAAAACTTCTGTTACACAGACACAGACTTCTGTACGAAAGATAGTTTAAAAAGACAGTGAAAGTCATATTGCTCAATTGGACCAGCCTTTAGTTTAGCTCTTGTTCTCCTCACCTGTTCCATTTGATTAAAGTAATGCGTGTAGATGTTGGGAAGAGACTGAAGGACAATTGATTTGATCAGGTATTCAACATTCCCTCAGCATCTAATAGTGATTTCAAATAACAAAGCAAAGGGAACAAAGAAACTTTGTGCCGACAGACATGAACAGCACTCAGGAGAATTGGCCGGACGTGACTGCAATTCAGTGCCTGGCTGCATCACTTCTGTTCTGATATTGGTGTTTCAATTACATTTAAGAGGCCTTGTGCCTCCACTATTTCTTCCTCTTCTGTTGAGCGCACTATGGGGCTGCACAAGGTAAGATTCTGCTTTGAAGTATATAATATATATATCAGCTGTGGGCGTCACTGAAGGCTTCTGTCGGACTGTGAAGCATTCTGGGTCATCATGGTGAAAAGCTAATCAAACCGCCGACGGTCTGAAAGCCTTCTTTTCGACACTTCAAGGCAAGATGCACATCGCATGGAGTCGACTCGCGGAGTGCCTGACGCATTCCCCCGTCTTACTTCCTCACATTATTTACAGGCTAACTACAGTGACATACTGATGTCAGGGTGGTTAGCCTCCAGCCAGGGCCCTGTGATCATTTTAACAAGCTTGAGGAAAATCTGATGACGGATCTTGTGCAACGGTAAAGGCATTTTTGATGTTGGGATGCCTTTGTTTCTCAAAGTACCCGACATCAAGCCTTCAAAAAGTCACAACTTCTGTAACAGACACAGACAATTGACATTTGATATACAGCCTCACTCAAAGCACGTAAAAAAAATATAATATTCCGGGTTGCATCCTTTTGAAGCACATACACGGCATCTCATTTGACAGTGGCTGAACTTCAGAGTTCTCACACAAACTTCAAGGTTGATTACAGAGAGTTTTAGGTTTCAGAAATACCTAATTTCAATGACACATTACCCTGCACATGTACTGCACGCACATACACACACACACACACACACACTTACCATTCAGAAACATTCATGTGCAATTTACTAAACATTAAATACATACATTTTAGGACCATGCGCAATACGATGAACAGAAGGAAGGGCGAAACTTGTAAATGCATGACACTGAATGAAGTGTTGAAGTGTGCTTTTATATTATAGTCATTATGCATGCCACTGAATGTAGAGTTGAAGTTTGCTTTTTAGATTATACAAGCAGCCTGAACAGCATAGAGAACTCACGCTCACCGAACACAATCACTTCAAACAATCACTCTCAAATATAAAGCATAACTGACCGCATTGCCCTGGACTCTCAGCAGAGAGAATTCCCTCTATTTTAATAAGCAGATCGACTATCTATATGTCTAAAAGTTTTCTATAAGTCTTCATTTACACAGAAAAGCCTACAAGATTAAATTCACAAAAGACACACAACGAGGACATTGTAGGAAAGCAAATCATATATTTTTTTAATCATATATTTGCTTTCTTTATTTCTGTTGGGAAAATGGCCAGATATGCAGGCTAATTAAAGTGTTTCATCCAATGCATGTTTCATCAAACACCAATGGCTGGAGAATGTTTGTTATCAATAATAATTGCAATCGTAGTGTTTTCTTTGTTAAATTAGCATTCCTATTGATTATTAAAGAGAAATGACTCAGTGTGTGTGTGACTATTTCTAACTCCTATCTGGTCTGACCTACTGTACCTACTCACCAAGTCCTAACTATAGCATGCCTGTCTATGATGACAGTGGCACTGAAGACGCATGCCATAGAATGACTGCAACATATAAAATGCACCTTTTCCAAGGCAAAGGCTAAAAGGCATCTATTTCCAAGACTTTTATTACACTCTACTGGATACAGTGTGAAGATGATTTCACATCTCTGGGTAAAAAAAAGAACCAGCCTGAGCATCTGATTGAACTTGAACTCGTCCCTACAGTTATATGACAGCATTGAAAGGCATCTCTCCGAGTGAATGTAGTAAAGATTTGTGTATGATTCACAGTAAAACAGTACTCTATGTTAGCATACAGTGTGCAATAGCTATATATGTTTGTACAGAATATGATATAGGAACAAGACACTGGACATTACTGATGTATTGGAGCGTATATCAACGATGTTCACGATTCTCTTCTTCCCTCTTCAACACCAGCTATTCTAGTGGGAGGGGGGCAGGATGTTCATTTTTGAGTTATAAATGCAATTTTCTTTCACAATCTAGCATGACAGCTTGCAACCCAACTTGCCAAGTGCAACAAGCCTGCTCATTGTGTTCTCATTATTGTATGCAAAGTCACAGCCATACATGGTGCCAGACCAACATGGAAATCAGATTTCCTTTGATTTGCCACAGTGTGACTTTGAGTCACAGCATTACTTTCCATTCAGTAAAACATTCAGACTTATCACTTCTGAGTGCACCGAGCACAAAAGCACACAAGACCTCAATCAGGCATTTTATTCTAAGCTGAAAAGAATATTAGGTTTGAGCCCAAGGTTTGAATAGGACACCTTTTACAAGACGAGGAGCAACCTGAGGTTGCATGAGTGAAATCCTAACAGTCGGGTGCAAAGACAAGTGGTATTTTAATGAAGTTCAATTAGCCCACTAGGTGTTATACTGTACTTAATCACAACTGGGATAATATATCTCTGTTCTCCCCTCAGATGTTAATAATTAGCTATTTCGTTTGTTTTACAGCCAGTTCATTTACACACGTAAGACACATGGCGCAGACGGCAGTTTTAATTAAACCCATATTTAAAATTCTGTGGTATCATTAAGGGGGCAATTGTTTTAAGTGCAGCAATGTCAACAATTCTATGAATTGCAATAGCAATGGTGTATCTGAGCTTTGGCGGCTCATGTTTATGTCCATTTATAATCCATTTATTATATGTATAGTGTACTTGTATCACTCTCATTTTTTCTCTCTGCCGAAAGGTTAAAAATCGTTACGGATACTAACGTATCCTCGGTTCTCTGAGTGAGAAGCCAAAACGTACGAGTGGATGATGCCTATCATCTCCTGCTTTTCTGAAGTCATTTTAAACCAACCCTTTGAAAAAAGGGCAGTAAGCGCACTGACGCGCGCAGGCAACTACTTAGACAGCCCTGCGTGACGTCAGAAAGTCTATATATTGACTGCGCTTACGCTTCAGGTCCTCTTTGCCAAGCTCGCCAGCGTCGGCGATTGAGGCCCGAAGCGTACGTTTCGGCTTCTCACTCAGAGAACCGAGGATACGTTAGTATCCGTAACGTTCTCTTTCGTTTCGAAGCCGAAACATACGAGTGGATCACTACAACCAAGCCTCAAGAGCCCTACACCGAGGAGCCCGAGGTGGGAGGATTCATGGGACCGCCAGGGCGAGACCAGGGCGAGCAGAAGCGCAGTCTTAAGGGAAAGCATCTTTAGACTGGCACTCGACAGAGGGTCAAAGGGCGTAAGGGCCAGTCCACGTAGGACGGTGGCCAGGTCCCAAGTAGGGACCGAAGGGGAGGCAGAGGGGCGGAGCCGTCTGATGCCCTTCATGAAGCGCGACGCAAGGGGGTGAGCGCCTGGGGAAACGCCAGCATAGCATAGCATAGGTGTACGACCCTGATCAAATAGGTGTTGCAGAAAAGCAAGCACCTTGCCAATAGGGCAGACTAGAGGATCACAGCCTCTGTCTCTGCACCACGTGCTGAATACGCGCCACTTCAGTGTATACAACGACCTAGTGGACGTAGCTCTAGCAGCCTGGACGGTCTCTATCACTGCGTCTGACAGGCCGCTCTCTAGGAGACGCGCCCGTTCAGGGGCCAAGCCGTCAGTCTCCACGCTTCCGGCTTGGGGTGCCACAGCGACCCGTGAGCCTGCGACAGGAGGTCTCTCCTCAGAGGGAGAGTCCACGGCTGGCCGTCTAACAGTGAGACCAGATCTGAGAACCAGCTCTGAGATGGCCAATTGGGGGCGATCAGAATCACCCTGTGCGCCCCCGCTCTGATCCTGGCCAACACCTGACGCATCAGAGGAAGGGGGGGAAAGCGTAGAGTAGACCGCGCGGCCACGGGTGTGCTAGCGCGTCTGACCCTAGCGGCGCATCTCGTTTCAGCGAAAACCACGCTGGGCAATGAGCGTTCTCTCTCGAGGCGAAAAGATCGACTCGTGCCCGCCCGAAGCGGGACCAAAGGCTGTGCACCACGGCTGGGCAGAGGCGCCAGTCGGTTGCACGCGGAACACCCCTGGAGAGGAGGTCCGCGCCTGTGTTGCGAACACCTGGCAAGTGCGCCGCCCTGATCGACAGGAAGTGGCGAGAGGCCCAGGTGAGCAGCTTGTACGCCAGGCGAAACAGGTCCGGAGAGCGCGTGCCGCCCTGGCGATTGATATACGCCACAACAGTGGTGTTGTCTGTACGCACAAGAACGTGTTCTCCTCTGAGAAGAGGGAGAAACTCCTTCAGAGCGCAGAAGACAGCAAGGAGTTCCAACACATTGATGTGTAATCTCCTGGAGGCTGTGCCCCATATCCCCCTGGCAGGGCGACCGCAGCAAACGGCGCCTGTTTTGGACGCATCGGTGGTCACCGTCATGCGTCTGGCTATAGTACCCAAGGTGCCGCCTCCGGTGAAGGAGGACGGCTTGCGCCAATGCGCGAGGGCTAGCCACATGCGTCTGGACACTAAGATCCGACGGGCGGGGTTCGACCTGGAGGATACACCTAGCTCCGCTAAGGCGAGCTGCAGCGGGCGTAAGTGTAAGAGGCCGAGTGGGACAGCGCCGCCTGCGGCGCACAGGAGGCCCGTCAGTCTGAGACACAGCCTGGCCGAAACGCAGGCACCTAGTCTGAAGTGGCGTAGACACGCCCTGACGTCCCGGAGCCTCTTCGGTGTGAGCGTCGCTCTCATCGAGCGTGAGTTCAGCCTCACGCCCAGGAACTCTACCTCCTGGGAGGGGGAGAGCATGCACTTGCTTAGGTTTACTAAGAAACCCAGACTGTGCAGGTGACGCAAGACCACGTGGGTCTGTGACGTTAGAAGCTGTCTGGAACCAGCCAGCAGCATCCAGTCGTCCAAGTAATTGAGGAGTCTGATCCCCTGAGCGCGCAGAGGAGCGATCGGCGCCTCCACGCACTTGGTGAAGCACCGAGGTGCTAGAGATAGACCGAAGGGGAGGGCTGCGTACTCGTACGCGCTGCCCTCGAAGGCGAAGCGTAGAAAACGCCTGTGCCTGGGGACTATGCCTATGTGAAAATAGGCGTCTTGAAGGTCTATGGTGACCATGTAGTCCCCCTGGCGGACCGACTCCGCCACCATTCGCCCCGTGAGCATGCGAAAGGTGAGAGGTTTGAGCGAAACATTGAGCGCTCTGAGGTCTAGGATAGGGCGAAAAGCGCCCGACTTCTTGGGCACCAGGAAGTACGTACTGTAGCGACCTGCGCGCACCAGCGTCGGATCTACGCGCTGAATAGCGCCCTTTCTCAGGAGATAGCAAAGCTCTTGTCTGAGCGCAGGGGCCCTGGTGGGGGGCACCACTGACTCCATGACACCTCTGTAGGGCGGGGGTGGCCACCTGAACTGGAGTTGATAGCCCTTCAACACTGTTGATAGGACCCAACGCGACGTTGTGCACATCGCCCAATTCTGCCGGAGCAGAGCGGCAGCATGAGGAGGCAGCAAGGACAAACGAAGTGCTATGCTGCCTCCGGGTGGCACTAGGGGAGCCGAGGTCAAAGACTGAGGCTGTCTGCGAAGCTGAAGAGCGT